>VWZI01023915.1:0-77911 GCA_013396835.1 Psilopogon haemacephalus | reverse complement strand
CAGCACTGGTCCCAGCACTGACCCCTGAGGGACGCCACTTGTCACTGGTCTCCAGGGGGACATTGTGCTATTAATCACTACTCTCTCCGCGTGACCATCCAGCTGATTCCTTATCCAGCGAGTTGTCCACCCATCAAGTCCATGTTTTTCCAGCTTGGTGACCAGGGTGTCATGTGGGACAGAGTCAAAGGCCTTACTCAGGTCCAGGTAGATGACATCAGTTGCCCTTCCCTTGTCCACTGCTGCTGTGACTTTATCATAGAAAGCCACCAAATTTGTGAGATAAGATTGGGAAAGGGGGGAAAAGGTGGTAGGGGTGGTTAGTTACCCCTCTTGGGGATTTTGATCTCTGAGAGGGCTGTGGTGTTTCTGTATATATCTGTAAATATCTGTTATACATTGTAAATATCTACTTGTATATTGTGCATTGCTGTAAATATAAAGCTTCATTTATCAACTTCCAGCCGGTCTGAGTCTAGCCTGGGTTATTTTAAAAGGTGTGGGGGGGCATGTAGGTGCTAAACCCACATAGGAAGAAATCAAACAAATATTGACATTTGAAAGATGTCAAGTAAAACCAAGCTACAGTAATGTTTTCATGCTAGTGTTCTAGTTTGACTTAAGTATTTGCTTGCTGAACAGTAACAAGTTCTTCCCACAGGAAAATGGCAGTTCATAGACAATGCATTTGAAATATGTTTGCTACCTTGTATTTTTCCATATAAATTTAGTTACAGGACATGAACAAAATGGTTTTTTTTTGTTTTTTTTTAAGGAAAGGGGAAAAAAAAGATAAATATTTCATTTCATTGTCACTTACCACATGCATCAGTGCCCCAGAAGAGGATGTGGTGGTGATGGTTCCCACCAGGTCCTGCTGCAGAGCAGTCAAAGCCCCATGCAGAAGAGTCTTGCATGTATGTAGTCACAGGCTCAAGACTTAACATGTCTCTTCAGGAGTTACCAAATCCTGTCTAGCTTTGGTTAACTTTCCTAGGGACAGCTTCTGCATTTTCCTGTATCTGAATGCTGGCAGTTGCCAGAAGCATGGGCTTGTGAAAAACCCACCATTACAGTACCCATCACATGTGTCACATGGTTTTTATGATACAGATGCAGCAGTGTGAAGCCCCATACCCTGCAGAGTTCATACTCATCCCTTCTTAACCTCTAGGTCAGCAGCAGCCACAGGCTCAGTCCATCTTTCAGTGAACTCCTGTAGTTAATGCAGCTCCTGATTGATCAGCATGCACCCTCAGTGACAGAACACAACCAAATACATCAGTCCAATACTGTTCATGACCCTTCTGGGAACATTTAGTCTGAAAAGCTTTAGTCTGATCATATGCACCAAACTGCTGATTCCACTGCAGTGGATTGCCCAGCTACAGGCACCCTGGACCACTCTCCCCACTGCTGAACTGGTTGTGCCTGCCTCTTCACATACTCACAGATCACACCGGGTTGGAAGGGATCCACAAAGGTCGTCTTGTCCAACTCCCCTGCAATGAGCAGAGACAGCTCCAACTAGACCAAGCTGCTCAGGGCCACATTGAGCCTGGTCTTGACTGTCTCCAGGAATGGGGTCTCAACCACATCTCTGAACACCCCATTCCAGTATTTTACCACTCACATTGTAAAAAACTTCTTCCTTATGTCCAGCTTGAACTCACTCTGCTCCAGTTTAAAACCACTGCTCCTGGAGCTATTGCTACAAGCTCTTCTAAACAGTCTTTCCACAGCCTTCCTTTAGGTCCCCTTCAGATACTGGAATGTAGCTTATAAGGACTCCCCAGAGCCTCCTCCTCTCCATACTGAACAGCCCAAATTCCTTCAGCCTGACTTTGTAGAAGACATGCTCCAGCCCTCTGATCATCTTTATGGCCCTCCTCTGGACCTGCTCCAGCAGGCCTGTATCTCTCTTTTGTTGGGGGCCCTAGAGCCAGACACAGTACTCAGGTGAGGTCTCAACAGCACAAAGTGGTAGAATCACCTCTCTCAACCTTCTGGTCATGCTTCTTTTGATGGAGCCCAGGATGTGACTTGCCTTCTGAGTTGCAAGTGGTCATTGTTGGCTCATGTCCAGCAGTGCACCAGTAGCACGAGTCCTTTTCTGCAGGGGCTGCTCTTCCCTTGCCTGGCTAGGCTGCTGGCCCACAGCCTTGAGGTCTGTTGCAGCCTCCCGTGTTGCTCACCCGCTGGGGCAGCTGCTCACAGACACACTTGCAAACGTGCTTCTGCAGCTGGAGGTACAGCTGTGTATCTACCCACCTATCTGCACAGGTTTTCTGAGTGTTACAAACCAGCTTGGAAACACAGTATAAAGTTTTTCCATGGCTTATTCTTCCTTGATGCCTCTTCATGATGCTGATGGAAAGAGTAAACAAGTCCTAAAAACCCGTCTATTTTACTGCTTATTGCTCTGTGTGTTCTCCAACTAGTTAGCTCTTGGCTGAACCCTGGCTTGCCTCTACTGGTACCTGAAAAACCACAGCCCAGCCTTCTAGTTTTGCAATGCTAGCCTGGCAATTGGGGAGATGCTGCAAGATTCACTGGCAAGTAGATGGTCCATTTGACTACTGTGATGGCCACCACAGTGAAGAACTTAAGTTCTTCAGCGCTTCACTGTCTGACATGTTTTTCTTCAAACCATCTGCATGGGTGAAAGCAGCACCACCAGCCCGAATTTTTCAGATGAGGAAAGAAGCAGGTGTGAATAAACTTATAATGTTAAGGCTGAAGAAAATTTCTGTAGTATACAATAGTGATCATAAAACACCTCCCCTAAACTAATGCCCTTTACAGAAATCACGTCTGGTGGATAACTAATCAAAATTATTGCTCAAACATGTATGGACACATTCTGGTCCAGTTTGGTTTAGTCCCTTCCCACTAAATCTATTGTTCTGAATTTCTGCCATGATGGCTGCAAAGACCTGCCTTCCCACTTCCTGAATCAGCATGTTTGGTCATGTTGCAATGGCTGTAAAAGAGGCTGAAAGCAGTGTGCTGCTGAAATAAACCAAACCAAGTATCAGGATGTACAGAAGCAGATGTCACACAAGGTCAAGCTGCTACTTTAAAAAAATCTACTCCTGGCACAAAACCTGGGCTCACTGATGTCCAGAGGCTGTTTTGCCACGTTTTCAATGGCACCAAAAGGTCACAGGTAGGTTTTACAGGAAAAAAAATCAAGTGAAACTACTCCATTGTATGAAAAACACTTTTAAACCAAAGAAGAGATCAAATGACTGCGGGGTTACACACACAATTATGGTTTATTGTGCACTGGCAGTTCTTGCTCAGGAACTTGTGATGAATCCACCAGGAGGACTGTTTTGGGTTTTTTTAACTGCCACACTGGTGGTATTTTAGCCAACACAGAGACTGACAGTGCTTTTGTATGAACCTGCACTTAGAAGTGTCGCTGTAGAAGCATTATGTAATTTTATTTTTTAAAATGTAAATTTTATTACTGCTCTAAGACTTTATATATGATTCTACAGGTCATTCTATAGGCTGGCCTAGAATTCTGAAGCCCAGCAATCTTTAAGCCAGAGCCACAGGCAAGAGCTTTACAAATGAGTTTTATTTCTCCATAAATTATCCTTTGCCAAGACCACGAATCCCAAGTAAATTGTTGAACGCACACTGCTGATTTTCCATATTTTTCTGAAAACCGAGTAAGAATATTCCTCTCATCTGGGAGGCTGAAATTTCTTAATCCATGTTGATTACCCTTATCTGTGAATTAGAAACCTGAACTTTCTTTGATGAGTTAAAAAAATGCATCCACATTCATGCCCATGTACAAGTTACGGTATTTGCAGTCAATCTTGTTGCTTGCGTTTTTGGCTCATGCAGGTAGGCGACTTAAACCATAATTAATAAGAAAGATATGTGAGCCCGCAGTCACATAATGGATCAGTAGCACTACCAAGTATAAAGCTGATTGTTCACATTCAAGCTGACACTAGAACTTTGCTCCCACGGATATTTCTAGAATGAATGGTTGTTTATTTTATAGAAATGAGTAAAATATTTCCTTAAAAAAACCCCGAAACACTAATGTTTCACATTCTTAGTTCTAGTGCTTCATTTACCAGTGTCACACATGCATGGGTTACTCAAACATAGATGGGGCCAGAAAAGCTTACTTCTTTCTATATTCTCACAACAGTTTGATTTATTTCTTTTCCAAGAAACTTGAAAGTCTGTAAGAAGGAAACATGCTGGAAAAGAAGAATATAACCTTATGTGCAGAAAAGCAAAAAAAACCCCCAACAACTAACTAAACCAACCAAACAACACCACCAATACTACCCGCCCCCCACCCCCTCCTTCCCCCCCACCCCCAACCAGTAATCGTGGCACTTCAGTTAGTTACTTCTTGAGTTTGGGCTGGATGAATGCTGCAATACAATTTTTAATTGTCATGTTGCTGCACGATTTTCTGACTTGAAGTAGGTGTAATCCTGACTATTGAGCCTAATGAAAGAAAAAAATCACAGGATTACCCTCCAGGGTGTCCAAAAAACTTCATAAGACCCATGGACCTTGCTGATGTTCACAATACCTCCATCAGTTTTATGTACTTCAAGTGGAAAGTGTTCAGGTAGTGATGGCTGAAGACAAGTAGATCCAGATAAGCTGGTATGTTTGGGTTGAACATGGCTGGATGTCTTAACAACCTTCTTGACTGTTTTTTTAATGTTTTGATGTGCTTTTTTCAGTCCAGGCTTTTACTACTAAAATAAAAGAGTTGCAGGGATAGATTTAGGTTGCTAGGTTTTTTCAGTTGGTTGGTTGGTGTGGGTTTTTTGGTTGTTGTTTGGTTGTTTTTTTCCAGTTGGTTGGTTGGTTGGTTTGATTTAACTGAACACAATTTCTAAATTGTCAGCTACTCATCACTATTGGACATCTTCCTAATTAATTCCAAAAGTCAGTGCAAGTCTTGAAGACTCTGGAAAGTAATTCAAGCAAAGTAGTATGAGAACATTTCACTATAACCATTTCTGCAACGTGTCAGTGGCCGACTGCTACAAAATATAATTCAGTTTGTGATTGTCTGCTGTTGCAGAGGGATAGTCACAAAGGAATCAGGATTCAATAACAGAGCCCTTAGTTTTATTACAGGAAATAAAAATTATCTCAGTTATCTAAGACAGGAGTAGTAGGTTAAACTGTAATGAAGCACAAGAATCCTACTACCAAATTGAGGTCCCCTGAACTCAAATATTTTGCAAATATTTAAAAGACACATTAATCTTGAGAATTTACAGTGTATGTACTGGAGTAAAGACCAAACATGAGATGCCAGAGTCAGAGAAGGTAGCAGGCAACATTAGCAAGGCACTGTGGCTTCAGGCAGCCTGCAGCCCCATCTACTCCACATGGTTTTAAAGACCTGCAGGGGTTAACACAGTATACTTCTAGTTCCTCTACAGAGACATAACTATGGAAGCAAATGACTGCTTGTGGATATTTTAAACAGAAAAGAAAACACATGGCCCCTTGGAACTGTATTTGTTTCTCCAGCAGATATGACACAGAATAGATATCCTAGGCCTAAAACTATATGCAAAATCGTTATTCCAAAGAGCAACGAGAGAACAGTTTAGGGATCATGCTTCAATCTTAAAAGTTCTCAGATTAACAAACTGGTAACACAAAAAAGCTCATGTACACTGACTCATAAAATATTTTAAAAACACAAAATATCTTAGCTGTGTAAAACAGCAGTTTCTCATTCATGTGAGGAACATTCCTGCAAACTATGAAAAGCAACTTCGAATGAATAATTAAAACCAGCCTTTTCTCTCCCAGACGTTACTTTGTGATTCTACCTACAGACTAGTAATGACCACAAATTAAAACATTAGAATGGGCTTAATTAAAAAGAAAGATCAGTAATTTTAATTTATACAATCATAGAATTGATTTTTAAAAATCTAATTATGTGGATTAAACCCACAGGTATGAAGTAATCAATGGATAGCAACAATGCACATCTTTAAATTCAAGTCTTTAAACATATTAGGAAAAAGTTTCACAGAGCAAATTCATTAGGTAGTCTGGGCCCAAATGCAGAGCCAGTGTGTGCCGAGCCAGCTGCACTGAATCCAGAAACCCAGCAGGAGTGTCCATGGTTCACTGGGGATGGGAGTTGTGCACTCTGCAGGGACAGCAAGGCCAGGAGGGATTTAAAGAAGTCATCTAGACCAACCTTTGCCAGAGGATGAATTGTGTCTTAAACATTGCCAATGTTTAAAGTCTTCTTTGTTTAACTTTTACTTTAAAACTTGTGTAAATGATTTTATAAAGTCCTCAGAAAATATATTGCAGGGCTTTGCAAAATTAATGTCAGGATGATTTTCTCCTATGTCTAATCTAAAGGTTGACAACTACTTCTTGTCCTGTGAATGGGGAATTTGGAGAACAAGATTTTGGGTTATTTTTTAACTGTCTTCTCTGCAATAACTTTTCACAAATGTGAATACTCCTTTAGTCCTCGCTTCTGCAGACTAAGCAAACCAAATTCTTTCATTTTTACATGTAAAATGATGTTGTCTAGCATATCTTTCTTGACTTTCTCCACTGGGCTCTTTCCAATTAGCCACCTTGAAGCATGGTGCCTGAAAATGGGTATAGTATTCCATTTCAGAGCTCACTAGACCTTATGAGGCCTAATTAGAGTAAAAGGTTATTTCATGTGAACTTAATAGGGAATGCTTAGTTATTCAGCCTAGGATTAAATTTGCTTTTTCACAGTAACATGACATTACTGACATGCAGTAATGTCATGGCAGCTTGCCATTCACTGGAATCTGCACATCCTTTTCCCCAGAATTGCCACAACTAGCCAGGTCATCTCCATACTCTGTTACTTACATCAATACTTTCCATTTGCCATTAATGAAGCAAATCCTACTTACATCACCTAACTCTAAAAATTAATTTAAATAACTTTTTGTTCTAATCTATTCCTCCAATACACTTTCAGCCTTTATTGGCAATAATTGCTTGTGAAAGATCTATTGCATTATCCAATCTATTTTATAAAATAGATTAGTTTTATGTTAATCAATACAAGTAAAGCCTCCTTATCTATTTAAACTTTTCTTCCTGCAACTGGCTATGAAAACATCAAAATCAGACTTCACCAAAGCCTCCTACCAAATAAAAAGATGCATGACCTTTGCAGCCTCTCTGTTCTTAAATCAGTTATTCTGTCACAAAAGGAATCATTTCCCCTTTTCTCAGAAAAGAAGTATGGGAAATATTTTCCCTAGACTGAATATTAAAACACATATTTTGATATGTTATAAAAATAACATAAAGAACTCATTCTAAGTTCTAACCTTTCAGATTCTACACAGGAATATCTCACAGTAATGCCTGCAAATTTTTTAAAGAAAAAC
Source organism: Psilopogon haemacephalus (assembly GCA_013396835.1). NCBI lineage: Eukaryota > Metazoa > Chordata > Aves > Piciformes > Megalaimidae > Psilopogon > Psilopogon haemacephalus. The sequence continues at coordinate 70,490 of VWZI01023915.1, read as the reverse complement.
TTCGAAAAAATGGGCAGCCCTACTTTATGGAAAAAAAAAACAAACTCTGTAATTTATAAGGAGTTATGAAGCCAGGCTAAAATCAAATCTAACTCTATATATTGGTCATCTTCAGCCTATTGCATCTCTTACTTTCTGGTGGTGCTAGCTAACACTCTTTTACTATGAGATCCTTCAGTCATAGGTACATATCTGCCCAACTTTTAAATCTTTTTTGAGGTGACTGCTTCCCATAGTATAAGGTAATGTCACTGTCCTTCATCAGTCCAAAATGAAAGCCACTATTGCTAGTTCAATATATTGGTGCCATGTGAGTCCTCCTTGTCTTAGACATAAATAGGATCAATGTTACCTTACATATCTAACAGGTCAAGGGAATGCGCAGTTTTCCTCCTAATACAACTAATTTCCTTTAACAGAAATGCTCAATTTTTCCAGCTACACTCCCTGCATCCAGATTAAGATCTTGGAATTAAATTAAAACTGGCCCTTTATTTTTCTACAGACTTTGGTGAATTCTGATTCAGTTTGTAAAAAAAAAAAATTACCCTATTACCCTACCTGTTGCATTCTACTGAACTGTAGCTGCTGTCCTACACACTCAGGCAAGAGTAGTAGGTCTTTAATTAATATACTTGTATGTACAAGTTATGTTATATAGATGATCTAAAAGCTTAGTGATGCTCACGTTCAGGATTAGGTTGCACAAATACACACAGATGCCACCATGCTAGACAACTGTTCAAAGAGGAAGCACCAGGATTCACAAACTTGATGGAGGTCCTGTAACAATCCATTAAGCATCACAGCTGTAACAGATCAATCTAAACACTTGATTTCATTGGTCTGATTTTTAATACTGTACTTGAACTTAGAAATAAAATATAACTTCAATAATTAATTTATTAAGTTTTGACATTTCCATGTAAAACCAACTGCAAGTTTAAAGTAAAAAGAGCTTTGTGGAGATAACAGCTTTTGCTTTAACTTCAACAATATTATAATTTTATAATAGTAGAGAAATGTGTAAACATAAACATTCATAATTTTCTTTTGCAAATTGGTTGATACAAATATAATTTACTATAAAGACTTTGTTTGGTTTTGCTACAGCATAGGCTTGCAACGCATACTACTCAATCTTTCAGAGAGCAAGATTTATGCATTTTTCATTCTAACTCCCAGTATATCCATTGCCAGCAGTGGACTTCATGTTCAAAGAATCAGACTCACAGTGTCAGCGATATAAAATTAAACTTCAGTACAAGATTATAAATAATCACAAATGGATGTATCATTTTCATATCATAATCACCAGATGCTTCAAGGCCAGGATCCAAGTCAACCAAAATTGATGAGTTTTCCCACTGACCTAGCTGGAATTCACTTACAGTTCCCAGTCATTACAGAGTCTCATTTTAGTTCTGCAATTTCATCAGCGTGGAGTTATAAAGTGCGTAGTCTCACAGCTTCAGCGTAAGAAGTAAAGCCTCTAAGTCTTTCTGGGCCTCTTTGTCCTGAAAGAAATAGACAGTCATGCATCAACTTAGATAGGATAAATCCCTTCATTTGCCTAATACATGTCTACCCACATTTCTTTACTAACAGCAGACATAACACACAACTGTAACAGCCACAGAATGTAGAATACTGCATTGTAAGTCAGTTTATCAGTGACTGCAAAAATAAAGTTTGAAGTGAAAACAAGAGCCAGATGGCAGTCCTCCCTTTACAGTTCTGCTAGAGCACTTAAAATGTTAGCACAAATCGCCCTCTCAGCCTTTCAGTTTAGGCTGTAACTTTTATTGGTGCACTTTGCATAAAGTACTACTGCCTTGCCTTATACTTTATGTAATTTTGCAGCCAACTGTGTGCAGTGCTTCTAAAGGTATTTCCATGATGATTACTCATTAGTTATTGTGCAGTTAGCAAGAAAACATTGGGAAATGTAATGACATAGCTTAGATTATGGTTTCAGTGAACACAGCCATACCTACCAGTAATGACCACCATGAACTAACTACACCCTTGCTATCTTCCATACTGGTGTCTGTGGTCTCTGCCTGTGCTGCTGAGCTCATGGCAGAGTGGAATCAACAGGGGAGCAAGAGGCAAGTAAACTGCTATACTCAGAGCCAACACTACATTATACCTTCCAGGACAGAAGGGACAGGCTCCTTTCAAGCCAGTGTGTAAATGCAGTTTCCACAGGGAAAGCAAACTCAGCCCACAGACACTTTTGCAGATAATTAGTGATGAAAGCTTTGGCTGTTCCATGTATAATCTGTTCAGAAAGGGGTACGTACATGTAAATATGTAAGCACAGTATAAAAACTCTGTTCTCTACTTATTTGTTAAAATGTCACCTGGATATAATCCACTTAATTTATTTGCCATGACTAAACTTCTATTTTGCAAAATGCACCTTGGTTTCTGAAACCACATTTCTGAAAAGTCAGGACCTCATACCTCCAGCCTGGTATGGGTTCAAACACCCAATACATGCACCCATGTGTACTTAGCAGTGCAAGTCAGAAGCACTTGCATGTCACCAATGTTGCGCAAGTATTTTTAATGACAGAGACCAGATAACAGCACAGGCATTTCTGGAAGAAAACACTGTAGACACTGAAGTAATCACTGAATTTCATGATCACTTCATTATCCAATCAACCAAGGAGCTGGAACAAAATACAGGACATTTTCAAATACATATTACGGGTGAAGAAATTCCTGCTTCTCTTTATTTTGGTTAGTTGTCTGTAATGTCATGGAGGAATAGAGAAGAATATTGAAATGATAGAAACCATATGCCAGACATGTCAAACTACATTATATTATTGGTCTGGATTAAGGCATTAATACATTAACTGGACACTTCTCTTGGAGTTGTTGCCTTGCTCCCACTGGCAACAACAGGCTAAACTATCTGCCTAATCATTTATCAGAGGCCTTAAAAATCGCACACTGCAGATCCAGTAAGCTTTTGCCAAAATACTTGAACAGAAGGAAATGTCACACTGAATTCAGCACCCTTTAAACTCCATGACACTGCAGACTGCCTGGAGCACCACTCTGCGGCTTTCAATAAAAACTGGAAAACTCAAAATTTGTATCAATATGTTGATTAATCCAGGGAAAACACACTGGTTTTGTACTGGTTGTGGTCACTTTGTGAAGATTATGCTAAACTTCATGAAACAAAAAAGTAAAATGCCAGATACTGTGCCATGATACTGAGGATGTTTTAATGCTCCAAACAAGACTGCACAATCTCCCCTGAATCTTCCTCTGGGTTTAGTAAAGAAGAATTAAACAAGCTCATGATTATTCTAAGAGCTAGTTAGAGAAGAAACTGCAAACGTGTAGTGTCCTGCCTCTAGGTTGTCAGTTGTGACAAAACTACATCAGTAAAAGGAGGGATTATTATTGTTGCAAACTACTTAACAGGCTGCATTAACTGAGCCAGCAGCTTCTAGTCAATAATAATTCAGATGGCAAAAGCACTGAAAAATTCAGTAATGGTATTAAAACAAAGCTCAGAATGGTCAATGATGGCAACTCTTACATCACCTTTGGGCAGAGTCCTTCCAAACCAAGATGTGTGTCATACTAAAAGGAGAGATAAGCCACAACTCTGGTGACTATACTAGTCTCCACTTTCAAGGATGCAAACTTCACTAATGCCCAAAAGCTTGACTGTTAATGGGAAGACAAAGCCATAAATGCTGTATTGCTCCCTGATTTCTAGGTCTGTGGCTTTCTGAAAACTAACAATAATGTGGGGTCTGGTTTTTTGTTTGGGTTTTTTGTTGTTGTTGTTTGCTTGCTTGGGGGTTGTTTGTTTTTAGATGGGCAGGCTTTGATATCCTTTTAGAGCACAGCAGGGAAAAGAAAGAAGAAGTGCAATTCATAGGAGCACTGCAACGTATTTGTGTCAGTTCCATTTATGCACCCTGAGGCCTAGTTCAACAATGAATGCACAGCCATTTTCAACCCTGACTTTCTACTGTCAAGGCTGACATGTATTAAATACATCTTATCTCATTTTCAGAGTTGAATATGAGTTCAAAATGTTCTACAAACAGCTACACAATAGGTATCCAGATTACAGGGTCAGTGACTATTTTCCTGTCTTCCTATTTAGTTACTTTTCTTTTATGTTTCATTGTTCATAAGGGACATGCACAGGAAACAAAGACCTGGGAGGTCAGCAACTAAAGAAGGGAAGAGGGAGAGCTGAAAACAAGAGCAAGATGAAAAAAGGAGCTGGTGGGAAAACAGGAATGTTGGCTTAACTGGAGGTAGGTCACATTTTGACAGTTAATTTCTGCTGAAAAAAAATTTCTGACTTCACAGGTAAATGTACTTGTAAAAATTAAATAGCAGTTAAAGCAGAGGCAGTTAAAGCATTTCTGCTAATTACTTCCTTATGCACTAAGCACACTCAATCCAGGCACTGCACATGTGTGCACTTGTTGACGAAGTCCCAAATGTCAACAGAGAATGATACACCCCTGTGACCAAGTGGCTACACCAGCCAACTATAACATAATTATGTGCAACCACTGCCAAATCTAAGGCTGACATGTATCTTGTAGAGTTTCCTTGAAGTCAGCGGGGCTGCACACTGTATTAAATGAGCTGGGCTACAAGGGTGGTCCAAAGCTGTACTCTGATATGCAGTAACAGCAATGAGGTGTTGGGTCGCCCATGCTTTTGGGTACAGCTGTGTCATTCCTTCACAGCTCCAGAAGGAATTCTGGACTGTAACAGGAAAGACTCTCAAACATGCACAGGGATCATTAAAGAGTAATATAAATCACATGAAGCTATATGTTACCCCTTCTTAGGTTCATGCCAGACTCTCACAGATGATGTGACTCTAGTAGATGTCAATCTACACACAATTGTTTCCCTTAGATATTTCAATAAACCAGCGCAATCAGCCACTTACCATAGAATCATAGAATGGTATCACTTAGAAAAGTCCAACTACATTATAACTCTGCCAAGTCTGATGCTAAACCATGTCCTTTAGCATCACATCTATGTGGCTTCTAAACACCTCAAGGGATGGTGATTCAATCACTTCCCTGGGGAGCCCATTCCAGTGTTTGAGAATGCTTTCAGTGAAAAAGTTTCTTCTAACATCTAATCTAAGCCTCCCCTGGTGCAACCTGAGACCATTTCCTCTCATCACAGAATACATTTAGTTGGAAGAGACTTCAAAGATAGCCCAGTCCAACCCTTGACTCAGCATTAAGGGTCAAACACTAAACCATTTCCCTAAGCACCAGGTCCACATGCTGCTTGAACACCTCCAGGGGTGGTGACTCCATCACTGCCCATTCCAATGTTTGATAAACTTTTCAGTACAGAATTATTTCCTAAAATCCAGTCTACACCTCCCCTAGTGCAGCTTGAAACCACCTCCTCTGACTGACCACCTCCTTGTTCCAACCTTTCTTCAGCTAGTTGTAGAGAGCAATGAGTCTCCCCTCAGCCTCCTCTTCTAAGACTGAACAACTCCAGCTCCCTCAGATGCTCCTTGTAGGTTGCATTCCAGACCCTTCACCTGCTTAACTGCCCTTCTATGGACCCGCTCCAGGACCTCAATACCTTCTTTGTACTAAGGGACCTAAAACTGAACACAATACTCAAGGTGTGGCCTCACCAGTGCTGAGGGAGACAATCACTTCTCCAGTCCTGCTTGTCACAGTATTCCTGATATAGGCCAGGATGCTGTTGGCTTTCTTGGCCATGTGGGCACACTGCCATCTCATGTTCAACCAGCTACTGACCAACACCCCCAGGTCTTTCTCTGCAGCTTACCAGCCACACTTGCAACCTTCTACACCACTGATGTATGCCAGAAGTTAGGGCATTTTATGTTTAATATTTTAAGTGAACCATAACTTCTCAATGCTTTTAAGATCAAGGCAAGGATTGCCTTAAAATGTGTAGTTAACCAATTGTCCACAATTTCTGAATATATTTTAGTGAAGGAGAAAAACACCCTCTCACACCCAGAAGACTCTGAATAAACAGTTCAGCTAGTCCAAGGACTGCTGTTGAAAAACTACAAAATGGCAGAATTAATTTCAGAGTAATCATCACATAAAATTTTTATCCACTAGTTATTTAATAACTTTAAAGACTAAATGCCACCTGTAATTTCTTTTTTGCTGTTGTACACAACATGCAGTTTTGGGGGTCAAGACATTCCCCTGCCCAGGTGCCACCACCATGAGGCCTTCTGTGCAGTCATCACTGAAATGGCTTGAATGAAATCAAGCCCATTTACATTCCCTTCAGAAAGATGCCTATTGAGGCTTTCCCTCACCCTGTATATCGATCCTGAGACAACACATTTCAAACACCTGGAAGCTTGAATTCCTGTTGCCACTACAAAAATACAAAATCAACTGTGAACCTCTTCAACCTGTAATATACCACTACCTCTGTGAAAACTTCTCCCACTCTGCCCCTTCATTATTAGCATGTCAGAGAAAGAGATGCACTGTTTGTTTGAGGTATCATTTGTTATCAGCCTTGCTGCACTATGAACTATGACTGTGTTACATTTGATATGATGTTGAAATTAATACTTGGTCACAAACTAGTCAATTTAATCTTAATAAGCTCAATATTTATCAGGGTAGATTTCATCCTTATGTATGAAACTACTATAATATTTTAAAAAATCTTTATAAATTTTTTGAATTGTTTTTGGAGGGAAAGAAAGAATGAGCAGACAATGTAAACAAACCTTTTGGCAAGAACTTAAAAAATATGAAAAACCAAATCAGTCTGATCAGTAAGATACAGAAAAACAGGAGGTCTCAAATTCTTTTAGCAGCTCTTATACAAATGTCTCACTTTTGCCAGCATTTTACAGTTTGAAATCAGATCTCTTTATAATGAGTTTTCAAAAGCCCATTCCATGAGCTTGAAGCACTCACATTCAGTGTAACCAGGATCACTAATTAAGGAAGAGTTTTGTGAAGTATTTTCAAAGGACGTTTTAATTTTGACTTGGCAGTAGCTATTAGGAAATACTTGTTAAACTCCACAAACAGTATTTGCAGGAAAACAATAGCCTAGAATTAAAAATTAACACAAATCTGAATATTTTCATTATTTTATAATTGAAACACCATGAACTCTGCAGGACATTTGGAGAACAACTGTGCATAAAGGATATAATGTCCCCTGAAAAGATCTTTTGCATTGAGCTGATGTTGAGAAGAAAACCCCAAATGTCTGTTTGATAAGAAAACAAGAACATCTTTTACAGATCAGCCTTTTTTCTCCTCAAAATCTTACTTAGGACAAATTACCAGAGCAACTTCAAATGAGATGTGTTGGAAATACCCCCACAAGGTCTGCTATCTATGTCAAATGTATGGTGACAGGAGTAGGCATTTCTTGGAAAACTCGTAGGAAATTCAAGATGTATAAATGGTCTGTTGTAATAGGAAAAACTGATTGTTGTTGTTGAAGTTTATGCTCCCTCTATAACTCCCATTCTTTTACTTACAGACACTTGAGAAAATGTAAATTAATGACCAAGGAGATCAGTTATGATGATGTAAAAAAAAAAAAAAGAAAATGTTACAGGCATGATTTCTCTTCAGCAGCTGCATTCTTGTGTGAACACTGAGCCAGTGCTCCTGCCCATTATTACATTTACCTCCCCATCCACATGTAATTTTCTACAGTTTCAAATGTCACTAAGGCTGAAGGCAGAGTTTTTAACTAAAGTCTCCATTTCCTGTCATTCTACACCTGTAACAAGTGAATGCCATTCTGGAACATCTAAATCTCTCTCACTTGTTAATTTCAAGTCTGAACTGCCTTCAATTGTAATTGCTGGGAAGAAGGGAGTGGTTTTGAAACTTTTATTTCTTTTTAAAAAATAGTTTAGTAAAATACATTCTCAGCTTCAGGGAAGTTATAGTCTGTATTTTAAGTAAGACTTTCAGCAACTCTCAGTATAAAAACATTTACTTCTAATTCTCCCTGCTTCACTGTCTTCAGCTCTTCCAAGACTACATTTTTAGTAAACTCCTGCTTTTTAGATTCATTTTCCACAAATATTAGAGACTAAAACTTTGAAATGTTAATCTCTTTCTCTGCTAGTCTGTTAATCCATTTTTGGTGAGCTCAGTGGTCCCAGAAGCATGGTGTTTGTTGTCACACCCATGCTCATCTCCAGATACAAGAAAAAAATTATTTACTAATTTATTTTACAACCTTATACTGAAACATCAATTTTCTACAAGTTCCAGCCTTGAAAACACCAAAGAATCTTTGTTACAGACAAGAAATGAGTGTCTTATTCCCCTTACAAAAAAAGACCTGTATCTTTAATCAAACACACACTCTCCTTTTGTCTTTCTATATTCAAGACAAAAGCTCATTTTTCTCAAATTTTAATCACATTTCCCCCCTGAAACTTAAAAAAGTCATTTTCCATCACAGTAGTTCACCACATGTGGTTTCGACAGCCCTTCATGCAGTCACACTCACCAAACCTTTGAGTACACTACAAAGTAGTGAGTTTCACTAAGAGTAATGCTAAATCTACTAGATAAATAGAGCAGCTGTTATGCACTTCACAGTAACTCACAGCAGCCCTGAACTTTAGGATCTTTTTTATTGAAGAAGTAAGTGTTTCTCAGGACCCTGAGGTTATCCATCTGGACAGCAACCAGAGAAATGCAGGACAATTTAATGTTCCATGCACTTCCAGCAGTGAAGTACCACTCTACAGCATTTATGGCCAAGGAAGACCGTATGATTCAATGGGGTTTTTTTTGTTTAGAGAGGTTAAACAGAAAGGTCTCTAAAGTAGTACTGCAACATCAGTCTTCCAGATGTAATTTGCACCAAACCTCCTGTATTTACTTTCAAAATAATAATAAAGACTAATAAGACTAATTGGTAAAAAAACATGTCAAACTTTAAAAAAACTGGTATTAGGATTTACAGGAGTCAAATCAGAACTTTTATCTCCTTTTATGATTTCTTTGGTATCCTTTTTTAGGTTCATTATAGGATTGAAACTGGACATTTGATTTTATTCTTTTTTTTTCTTTAACAAGAACTACCTCTGTTTGGAAGCCCTCTACTCCTTGAATTAAAAACATATTCTGTAAGTGGTAGCACAGAAGGGACACTTGGATATGATACAATATTCAGACAAAAATCATCTCACTTAATTTGAAAAGTTACATGAACTGAACCCTAGACAAAGTATCAAAGAAATGTCTTGAGTTAGGCCAGCTGAGAATTTGATCTCAGGATTAAAATGAGCTATAGGCTGTTTTACTAATGCTGAGTACCTCTGGTTCCCACTGAAGTCACTGGAAACTGTGGATGCTCAGAAGCAATGAAAAGTAAACCACTATCTACTATTATTGTTCATACTTATGCTGTAGAATGATTTGTATCATGAATTATGTATTTCCTCAGTAGGGCACCTTTCCAGCAATTTTGTCTCTCAGTCTGCACTTGATTTTATGCCTTTATACATATACATATACATGTTCCTCAGCAGAAGCCAACATTTAAAAACAATAAAGGAATTCCACTGCCTGAAGAGATAAAACTCACATGAGAAATTTTGATTGTACTTGGGAATGATGGCTTTTGCCTGACTGTGACAACATACTTCCTGCTGACAACTTCAAGATCATGTGCTGCAGCAAAATTAGACTCCTGCTGTCCTCCTGTGTTTTCTTTTTCAGACCATGAACCCTGCCTTTTCAGGGCTGTAGTCAATTCAGGCACTTCAGCATCATCCATTTATTACTGTCTACTCAATGTACTCTATTTATTATAGTCTTTTCCCTCTCTTAAGTTAACCTGACTAAACACTATTCCTAGGTGAAGCTCCAAGCCCTGAACCACTTCAGCATCAATAGGTTGCCCTCCAAAATCAGTCTCTCTCTAACACAATAAACAAAACAATATATAATATTCTAATTCAGATGGGAGCTGAGGCAACAGTTAGCATAAGCATAGTTTGTGCTCCAGATCTCCATTCTACAGTAATTCCTTTCAGGCTATACTTAGTTTTACCTTCTGCTGATTGCCATTTTTTTCAATTGAATTACATACAATTGCCCCAATGCCTTATTTTCCTCTTTTTATTTTCCCCAAAACTTAACTCAAAACACATCACAAGTGGACAAGACAATGTAAGTAAATCTGTGATATCTATAGAACTAGTTGAAACAGAAGAGGGCATTGCAGCTTTTCTTCTTCAAAGGGACAGAAAAAAATTGGGGTCCATTTGCTGCTCTTTTTTAATTCACAAACCTGTATCATTCTTATTCTCACCACCATCCAGCTTGCCAGAATATACCAACACACCCACTGGATTGCTCCAAAATTCCTGCTTTCATCTCAGCACCCCCTCTCTTTTTCAGGTCTGTTGGTACTTCAAAAATGTGATGTGGACCAGGGACTATGCATGGATAGTCCAGGTTACACTGAAGTCCAGCTCATGTAGACTGGTGACACTGAACTTTACAGGCAGGATTCACCTCTCATTAACTGTATAGTCTAGGAGTCAAATGTATCAGGTACACTTCTTACATCTTCACATCTAGTCTCTCACCCATCGAGGCACAGAAAGGCAGGATGGGGCACATGGATAAATATCTCTCCACCAAGAGACAGCAATTACCTGTTAGTAATTACCTTTGGTCACCAACACTTAGTCCAGATATTGTTAGCAAAGGTGAATCCCAGTTTATACCTTCTCTATACTTTTTCAAGGAGTCTTCATGAATATATAAATGACTCCCAGTTTACTAAACACAGGTAGTCTTCTGCCCACCAGAAGTTTGTAAATTTTACCACAGACCTTCAGAGTTTATTGTAAGATTATCTGGCCAGTAGTAATTTCAATACAGGAAAATTAAGAAATTCACCAATATAGTCAGTGTGGATATATACAAAACAAGATAAGTTCAGCAATTTCAATTCTGTGGTTTCTCTTTTGCATCATTGGTGCTACCTTTTATGCAAAGATGTGAGATACCAAATAATGAGTCATCTATAGTAGTCTTTCGTATGTTCTGTAATAGGCAAGCTGAAGGTATGTTTCAACAGTAAGTAAAGAATAAAGCCGAGTTAAGACATTATGTCATATCTGTATCTATACATATTTGAAGAAACACTTCACTGAAGCAACAACTGCTGAATTTATGACTGGTACATACTATAACTTGGGCCAAAAATAAAGGCCACCCAGGAGCAGACGATGATGAGGCATGCAGCAGTCTTTCTTCTCAGCAGGAACACTTGACATAAACATGTTAGTGCTCCACACACAGTATTTATTGTCAATCAAGTTACAGTGCTATTTAAAGTAGTTTTTTTCCCCCTTAACTTCAAAGAATTAAATGGGATATTAGTCTCTGGAATCACCTCTCTCTCTCTCTCCCTACCACATCTGCTGTGCTCAAAGGGGGTCCCTTAGGCTGACAAAGCTCAGGTTTTAACTTGTCACTAGGATAGTAAGACATTTCCAGCCATAGGTTGGTAATTATGGAACTTGCTTTTATACAAGATCAGACAGAGTGAACCTTCTTGCCATAACTTGGTTTAAGAAATTAAATAACTTAAAATCTCTCAAATATCTCTAGAAATGCTGTGTTCACATACTAAAAAGACACTAAGGGGCCTAAAAAGGAATATAATATCTCTTGGAATAAACTACATTCCAGCAGATGTAACTGCAAGAACTGTGCCTTAACTGCAGTGTGGCTGAAGACAAAGGCAATTTTGAATAACTCCTCTACTTCTGCTATGGCTACTTCATTGCCCTGGAGCCCTTGACAAGAATCACCAACCAGAGGCTTTCAGGAAGAGAGACAGAGACTGGAGCACAAAACTCCAGAATGCTTTCAATTGACAAAAGGCAGGTCTGTGGCAAAATTTCAGCACACCTGAAGTGACACACTCAACTGCTCATGTTTAAGATTGTAATTCATCCCATTTCATTAGACTAAGAGTACAGTTCAAATGCTGACCTCCTCTCTGACACTGATGAGTCCCTGACAGCTCCACAAACAAATTTTTTTTAAAGCTGCCGATGCAGACAACTGTAATGAGCCAACCCAGAGTGGAGGAAGGAGGAAACTTCTGCATTCAAATGAAAAAGTGAAACGTTATGTTATTACAGACAGTGCAACAATAGGTGCCAAAGACAAGACAGCGGTCCCAAGAATGCAAGTTCTTACTCTCCACACCCACCTCATTAGTAACTGAGAGAACTGACAGTGCAGAATCACAGTACTTCAGTGCGTTGTTTTTCTGGCCGAGATCTTTATAGCACTGAGAAGAAAAAGACATTTTGTTTCCCATCAGACCAGTGTATGAACACCAGAGTCTACAAATCATTATTTTTAAAATAACTTGATTACCTTTGCCAAATAAACATAATTGCATTTGGAATACCCTGGATGCATTTCTTCTGCCTAAATGAAAAAAAAAAAAGAAAGAAAAAAAGAGACATAAGATTTGTGTAATGAGATTTATGTGTTCTGCATAATGTTCCTCAAACATAAGACTGAATCATTCCCTACTGTATGCACCACAATCTGTTTAGCACATTAAAAAAATTACTTACAAATAAATAAATGAAGAAAACAAGGAACTCAAGCCTAAATCCTAAACCAGGCACATGAGGTACCGAACACAGAGGTGCTCTGTACTGCTTCTGCCCTTTCTCTCCAAGTGCTTTGCAAAGATATCAGTCAATTCCATAGAATTTCCAAGTGAATTTCATTCACTTACACAGTAAGTTGGAAGGCACTGCTCTCTTTAGATTATTAATATGTATTTCCTCATCAAAGAAATAACAAACAACCAACAATTCACACTTCATGTAACAGATAATGAGCTGTATTAATCAGCTTTATACTTGTTTTTCTTTTACAGAATGGTATCATCTGTCTCTGGGTTCACAGTTCAGGTTACTAAAGCAGTTGAAGGATTGTCTTTCTCTTAAAACATATTAAAGATAGAGAAGTTCAAAAGATGAGTAAAAGCCTTACTAGTTACCTACCAACCACAAAGCAGTTTTAATCAATAAACAGCTTTTGAGAGAGAAAAATTATATAAGTGAAATTTACAGTAGTTGCAATCCTTGGACCAAAACAATGTTGCTTTCACCACAATTGTGTATTATCGAACATTTGAAAAACTAAATCCAAACAGTTGTCTTTTAGACAGCAACTTAATTTTTGTTGTAGAAGATGACTTAAAACCAGTTAGTCTGATGCCCACAAAATACCCAGAGGCTAAAGTGAACATTTCAAATAATTTCTACCACCTTTGGATTCAGACCTTAAAGAAAAAATGTCTTAAACTGGGATGACGGTAATGTACTGTACTATCCAAAATGCAGGAGATGATCCCATCATTAAATAAAGTAGGATCACAAAAAATAAGCACTTTTGATAGTGAAGAAAATATGTTTGTCCGATTGCTTTGAAAAACTGTCGGAAAGCAATTGTAATAATAGAATTTTATGTCTTCAATTCAGCCAGGTGAAAAATTTATACTTTTAATCTCCAGAAGTAGAAATGATTCATATAAAAGACACTGAAGGACAGGTTTGTTCTTATTTATGTGTTTTTTTTCTCATAACTTTGGGAGGAAAAGGCAAAACCCCAAAGGCTGAGATAAGGAAAGTTTAATAGAACAATACAAAGAACAAAAGAACAACTGGAATAACAACAATATATTTATACATTACATATAAATACTATAAAATACAACATACTCACCTGACCTAGTCAACATTTTTCCTTGCGCCAGACAACTGCTGCCCCATGCCAGTCCCCCAACTTTAATAGTGGGCATGTTTATGGTATGGATTATGGCTGGTTCAGTTTGATAGCCTGGCACAACCCTCTCAGCTTCTTGTGTAGAAAATTAACCCTATCTCAGCTGATCCCAGGACAACCCATCTCCACAAATGCAAAAGGCTTCTACTGTAATTCAATTAAGAAAGCTTTGGATCAGAAAAAGAGAAGTATCTGCATCTGTTAACCCTCTTACAGAAACAGGCAGATCATGAGTTATCACTAAGGTTAATTTGTTTCAGTGACATACATGCATATCCATCTCACATTAAATCCGATAACTATTAACCATGGCAAGACACTGAAGAACTACCTAAAACTATGGAAACAAAAGGAAGGTGCTAACCACTCTTCTCCATACTAATTTCAAAATAAAGAAGAGAATATATTTTAGTAGAGACCTCTGTGGTAATCCAGGAAAGTGGACCTCTGTGATTATCCAGGAAACTCCTGGATTTACAGCTACTGAACTTGAGCTGTTTGAGCAGACATCTTAATGACAGTCACATAGCGGCTGGTGAACAATCACACAGGATAACACTTGGTCAGGACTTACCTTAAGGAAATTCTGTAAGGCTTCTTCTACTGTTGAAGTCGGTGGAGTCCCAAAGAGAGCAGCAGCTACCTTCTTTTCAATCCAAGACAACTGAGCTACCTATAATTAAACCATAAAAATATAAAGTATTTCTCAGTTTTAGGTCAAATACTCTCCTGTATCCCCTGAATTAGGAACCTGAAGTAGGTTGCTGTTTTGTAAAAGAACCCACAAAGGAGTGTTTTATACTGTCAGTTTGTCAGCTCAAAGCATAGCCTTCTGGATTTTGGATTCTGTTTATAGAAAACTGCACACTTTAACCAACATTATTGCTATGAGATTATTCCAATAAACCAAGATTAAAGTACAGCTTAGGTTTCATAAAATCTAGCAATTTTAAAAAACCTAAGTGCTTTAAACCCCTTAAAGTTTTGACAAGACAGCTTGGCCTGACAGTCCATGTACTTTCCAACATCAGGAAAAGCTGTTGCTACAGCCAAAATGTGAATGCTTGTCCTAGTGTGAGCCATGAGCTACCAAGGAAAGGACAGAAAAGAATTTACCCCAGAAGAGTAAATAAGAACGCTTACCCAGAATGAGAGGTTAAATGGAAAATACTGCTTACAAAAGTAACCAAAAGTACGAAATATATAGAAGCATAAAGGAAATATATACACAAATCAATCTGCATCAGCTCAGTTCTCCATCTGGGTCTACCAGGCCTCACTAGGCCAAAACCTTCCAACCTCTCTCCCTCACCTCAGCCTCAGCAGGCCCAGGAGTAGGCCAAAGTGCCCCCCCACAGGACAGGCCTACCCAAGCTTCACCCTCCCCCCTCACTGCTAGGCCCAGTGGCACAGCAAGAAATAGCAAACTCCCCCAGAAACCAGAAAGATAACAGCTGTGTGCTGGGCACAGAGAGAAGGGAGAAAGAGAGGGAACTGGCTGTCAACTCCCCTTATACGGGGAGATGCAGGATGTGGTGGAGTAACAAACATTATAATTCCCTGGAGACCATCCGGTACTCTGGAAGAATTTCTCTATGGCACTCAACCTATAACACTGCTTTTGGTACTTGTAAAACAAGTTCATTTACTACACAGAAGCTGGTGACAACCACTGTTTAGAAACAGGCTTTGTTTCTTCGTCTTCAAAGCTGACAAATATAACTTGCCATAAAGGTACATAATTTCTTCCCTTACATATACTGACATTTGACAGAAGCTGCTTTGTTTATTGCCGTAAGGTACTTGGCTCCGTTACTAACGTGGTGAATCACACCTCACGTCTCTAATGAAAAAGAGAGCTACTAAGAAATGCAAACTGAGACTGGAGCCTCTTGACCTGGAGAAGTGAAGCTGCTCCCCTCTGGACACTTTGACTACATCTGTGAAGTTGAGACTTCATTCTTTCATGCCAGCATGTAAACCACAGCACTGACAGCTCCACTCCTTTAGTACAGCTGACTTGAAAAACTGTAAAAACCAAAACCCTGGCCTGATCTATGCAGAGACAACATAGAGAAAGGATACACACAAGTGAAGAAAGAGCCTCTCATTGGAGGCCTGGATGTGAAATGTGAGTCACACAGGGACTTGTGACATCCCTTCTTTTTCAGAAGGAGCTGGAATTAAAACAACAATTGAACTCAAGTCTGCCCTAGTACTGGGAAAAAAAAAAAAAAAAAAGCAAGCTTTTGTACAGCTTTAGGTTATTCCCACCTCATTCCCTGGCTTCCCTGTCACTTCAGGGCTGTTTCTGCACACCACCACCCTCCAGCTAAATCCTGCGATTACACAGTAAATATCAGTAATTATGGTAAAACATAAGAGTACAGCCACACTACACTATCCTCAGACATCAACACTCTTTGGAGCATACACCACACTCAATGCATTTCTTGCTGCAAACTATCCTAAAAATATCATTGCAAAGAGTGAAAGTAAAGGCCAGCACACGGCAGGAAAATGCACAGGACCACGTTTTCTCATCCTGTCCAGTGACTCTAGGAGCAACATCACTTGAAGACAGAAGACATCCTGGTCAAGTCTTGATGGTTTGGCAGGGCCCAAGGCCTTATTTGGTTTGATAAATGCCATTGCTAAGTCTTCAACACAAACCCAATTAATTCGAACAATTTGGATAGAAACAATATTAAGGAAAAAGAGGTTTATTTCATTCTGTCTGCCACACATATATCACTCTTAATCCTCATCTACAGGAATGAAGCAGCTTTTACAAAAGCTCTCCAACAATCCCGGAGTTCTCATCCAACAAAATGTTTCTATTCTGCACTGCAGTGCTTTCACACTCTTTTACAAACTGCACCATACTATTTAAAACTTCATATTGTACGTATGTATATACAAATCCTTCATGCACTTCATTTCCCTAGCTACTCCATAGCTTCTGAGACATGTTCTGCAAGAGATATTAAAAGGATTTTTTGCAAATATATTGTTTTCTTGACGCAAATCTACTGTTTTGGAAGCAGAAGAAACTTTCTGTATTTGTAGGTCAATTACATCAAGATAGAGCTAGCTTACTAAAGGGAAGAAGAGAGGGGAAAGAAAATGTATACACTTACGCCCTTCTCTGAAAGACCACACAACACCCTGGGATACACATGCACTGAATAGGTAAAATTACCCCACATGTGTCTGCTGTTATGCAATAGTGGGGAAATGGAATTGCAGTTTTTCCATGTGGAGCCATAATTACCTATTGAAAAACAAGTTCTCCCTGGCAGTCATTTTTACAAGATTTAATCAGAACTGACGTACTGAGGTTTTAGTTCTTATTTTGTCAGGCTTGGGTGCTGTTTTGCGCTATTATAACTTTAAAAAGCACAAACATATATGCACTTGGCCATTTTTAAATTAAAAACCTCACCAACCTAAAACAATGTTTTAAAATGAAATGTATATTTGCACAACAGTGAATTTTCTTTAATGTGCACTGGCTCCAGCATTGCAATTTGTGATTATTACACAGATAGTCTGAAAGGTCTGTGATGTTTTCAACAGTCATATTTATATGCCACTGACTTGATGGATTCATTGCAGCTAACTGTGCTATCCAGAAACAAAATGCATAGTTTAAGTGAATTTTTCAAGTTTCTTGCACGGTCAGTACAGAAAGAGGCATTTCCTCTTCACCTACATTTGTCTGGGATTAACACTTCTGTCTTCTTTCCTTCCTTCAACTACATAAGGCACATAGCAAATTATAACTGGTGGATGGATAAAGAAAAATGAGCTTAACTATGCCCCGCCTGAGTCAGTCTGTACCTCTCTATGACTAAGGTGGGATAAATGGAGGGGGGAAGGGGGGGAGGTGCAGAAAGAGGCCTGTTTTATACAAGAAACAAAACTGAGTCCTGGAGCAGTAATAATGAACTGTAAATTATACCCTTCCTTTGACTACACAAAAGCAGAGTCTTTAATTTGAAATTACTGGAGAAAATCTTATGCCATGTTCAGTGAAATGGAAACATCACTGCTACTATACTGACTAACTTAATTAAGCATTCTCTGTGAGTGAGCTAGAACAGGCAACAGAAAATATGCTGTGGCATGCTCTAGTGTAGTGTAAATTTGACTTCCACAGTCAAGGGTCTTCCAAATAGTGCAAACCATAACTGGAAGTCCACATAAAATCAAGTACAAAGAGACTGTTAACTGTCATCAGTTTCAGTGGGACCATGATTCCATAGAATCAAAGAATTTAGGTTGGAAGGGATCTTGAAGATGATCTAGTTCCAATCCCATGCCATAGGCAGAGACATCTCCCACTAGAACAGGTCACTCAAGGCCTCGAACACGTCCAGGGAGGGAGCATCCACAACCTCCCTGGGGAACCTGTTCCAGTGTCTCACCGACCACCCTCACTGTAAAGAACTTCCTCCTAACATCCCGTTTACATCTCCCCTCCTCCACTTTAAACCCATTACCCCTTGTCCTGTCATTACAAGACCTTGAGAATAGTCCCTCCCCAGCCTTCCTGTAGGTCCCTTTCAGATATTGGAAGGCAATTATATGGTTGCCTTGAAGCCTCCTCCAGGCTGAAGAGCCCCAACTGTTGTAGCCTGTCCTCATAGCAGAGGCGCTCCAGCCCTCTGATCATCTTTGTGGCCCTTCTCTGGACTTGCTCCAACAGTTCAACGTTCTTCTTGCGTTGGGGGCTCCAGAACTGCACACAGCTTCATTTAACCCATCTTCCAAAAATGGTATAGGACAGCAGAAAGTAGTAAGAGAAACAGCTACTGCAGCAAGTAATAGCTACAACAAGAAGATTAATGAATGAAGATTGTCTGTGCCATACAGATGGTTTCCAAATCTTAAGTGAGTTTTAACTTTTTTAGGTCTCTCAAACCCAGACATCAGTCCCCACCAGAAGGTGAAAATTCACAAGAGCACGGCAAGGAATACTGTGTTTCAACAGCATATCAAGATTAAATGTATTAAGATTGCTCAAGTAACATCACTCTGTGCTGGTTTGAACTAACTGGAGGATATGAATGAGAAATTAGGTTATAAGCTGAGAAAGGAAAACACTGATGATGCTACTTCACTCATAGTTTACTGAGAAAGAAAAAAAAAAAGTTTTAAGAGTTGTAACCCAAATACAGATAAGTTAGACCACTTTGGGCTGCGGCTGCTCTTGTATGGCTCTTTCTCCCTGCCTTTTGTAGCTGGATCTGAATAATTCCACTAACTTATTTCCTGCTGCTCATCCCCCTGGCCGATCTACCTTCACCTATCTGCTGCATGAAATAGATGGTGAGATAAGACTGGGGAAGGTGGGAAGGTTAGAAACCCCTCTTAGGGATTTTGATCTCTGGGAGGGGTGTGGTGTTTCTGTATTACCTTTTTACTGTATATATCTGAAAATATCTGTTATACATTGTAAATATCTGCTTGTATATTGTGCAAAGCTGTAAATATAAAGCTTCATTCCTTAACTTCCAGCCTACTGAGTCCTAGCCTGGGTTATTTCAAAGTGTGGGGGAGTGGGCAATCACCGAACTACCACATACTCCCAGATGCCAAACATGAGGAGAGCTAGTCTCACTTGCTCAAGAGCAAAAAGTAAGGAGCTGAAGGACTAGCAATCAACTCTTGATATTCCCTAGGGCTGGAGGGGGGCTGGTTACCTGACCTCTTGCCATGCAGAAGAGGCCACTCTTCGTTATCTCAAAGCTAGCAGAGATGCTTGTTTCAAATAATCTCTTCTATAGCTTTCTTGAGCAACAAGCTCCCATTCATTTATTCTACCTAAATATCAGTATTAATATTAGAGATGGAAGAAAGCTGCCCATAGAGTTGTCTGTAGCTGACCATATAGTTCATACCTAAGATGTTGCTATCAGGACCCTTGTTCCTCTGAAGATTGAGGCAGAGATACATTTCTCCCCTAAAAACTGGAAAAAAAAGATTTCCTAACATTCTTTTTATTTCCTTAGCCTCAGATCAGCAAAGCTCTCATGTAAACTAAAACACTGTTTGGTTTTGGTGGTTTTTTTTCATTTGTTTTGATAAGATGCAAACCCTGCTCATGGACAGCTCTTTTCAAATTCCAGGATGTTGACACAAAGGAAACTAACCCACCTGGACCGAAAATTCAGCCCGCATTGACCTGTAGCCCTAAAGGATCTCCTCTTCCAGTGTTTCCTGAAGACAGATCACACAGTTGTCTTCCATACGGGAACAGTATCTCACTGATCCAGCTTCAGTAAAATATTAATGGCACCTACTTAAATATTCCCAAAGAGTTTCTTTTTAGTTTTCCTTAGAATACATCAATGTAAGATTGTATTTAATAATTTTGCAATGTTTGGACTTCTGGAAGAGGTTAAGTAACTGGACAGCAATTTAAAAATTCCAACACAATAGCTTACAACACAAACATTCTCCTTGGCAGTGGAGGAACCAGGACAGTCTGTACAGGCATTTAGGCACATATACAACTTGAATTCCTTGGGCTTTTCACTTTCCAGTAAGGGAAGATGACTTATGTGGCACATGGGCCTGTCTGGGTCAATTTGTTCCCTGATATAACCCAAAGACATCCTGAGACACACTAGAGATGAATCTGATGTATAGCATATAACCTGCAGAAAGAAAATCCCAAAAGATCTGATTTTTAAAACCACACAAACACTTACCAGAGGCTCTGATCCAGCTTCACAAGCATATGCTAACTACTCTGTGTTTGTCTTCTAATGGCATGCAGTCATCTTAAATAGTTATGTACTTTGTTTCAAAAGCTATTCTAAACATTTAAACACAAAAAAAGCCACAAACACAATTATAAAGGATTACTAGATTCACAATAAACTCTAAGGAAAGAAAACTAATTCCCATACTCAATGGATCAACTCACTTCCAGCAAGTATTTCTTGATTACTGGAAGAGCAAAGTAGTTTCTACAAAGATGAAACTTCAAAGACTCTAAACACTACCCATTTTAAATCATATGAACTAACTCAAATATATATTTAAAACATGAAACCTTCCCTAAAAGATATGTACTTAAAGCCTGGTTTTGTCACAGAAGGCCAAGAAGATTAAGTTTTGTCCACCACCAAAACATTTAAAATGAAAATTATTTTTTCTGCAGGTGTTAGTCTTTAGAATAGTAACATCTCTTTTAAATACTAAACACTGGTTGCTTTGCTTACTAGATGTTTTAAGATATCTTCATTGCAATTATATGACAATAATTTTTCAGTAACATAATCACTAAATCTATCCTGGAAGAAAACCACCACTATGTAGAAGTTCTCATCAGTTCTGGAAAAAAAAATACTAACAATTGTAAGGTTTTGCAGTTATCCATTATTAGTGGTGTCCAATTATGTTTTCTCAATGCATAAATAAATTTTTAACCCTCATCACCACTACAAAACAACAAAACACGTTAGAGCTATGTGTGGCTTCTTGTATAGCAGGTCTCGTTGGCAAAGTTTTGTCCATCGCATCTTTGAAATGATTGGTGAAAATCTTGCCTACTTGACTGTGATATCAGAAGTAATTTTCTAACAAAGTTGAGGCAGCAAACACATCAGAACAAATTTTTCCATTTCTGTATAGCTCTAATGGCTTTGTAATGCTAAGAAAAATCAGAAACAGAAAAAAATTGTTTTTTAGACAATGTAGCACACAACTGTCACTGGCTCTGCACCAGAGACAAAAGCCTCATGTTTCAAGGCAAAGAAAATCCAGTTCATCCCTACAGCTGGAAGGTGCTATGATCAGCTTTTGATCTGTCCCAAAGAGAACAACTGCTGATTAAGGAGCTTGGCATTGCTGTAACATTGCTCTTTGTAAAGGACCGTGCTACAATGAAGAAGATGAGAAAGGGCAGTCAAAACCAAATTCTGGCAAAACCCCACAAGTCAAACAGCTTTTACTAGTACAGCATGCAGGCTCT
Source organism: Psilopogon haemacephalus (assembly GCA_013396835.1). Classification (NCBI taxonomy): domain Eukaryota; kingdom Metazoa; phylum Chordata; class Aves; order Piciformes; family Megalaimidae; genus Psilopogon; species Psilopogon haemacephalus. The sequence goes on along the minus strand of VWZI01023915.1, from coordinate 48,632 downwards.
GGACACAGATTTCAGCAGTCAAGAAATCTTCTGTTTGCCTGTGCTATACTTGTTACCCAAAACTCTGCTTAACTGACTGTCATTTGTGAAAATTAATTGGAATCCTGGATTTAAATGCTCTGAGGATCCCTTTTTACAGTTTCTTATACTTTTTTCCCCATTTTGTCAGCCCAAAAAACAGTGCTAAAAGACACTAATAAGATGAACGTGAAATGTCTGACTATACTAGGAAGATGTAAAAAGCTTGGAAAGTATCAAACACTAATGATCTTCTTCAACTACAGTGCTTTAGTAAAATACTATGTGATTTGTATTAGATAGTAACACCCCTGGAAGCAAAAATCATTAGGCCAAATCCTAACTTAACTCCAAAGTCAGCTAGGCTAAATGTGAAAACTAATCTTGTTTCTTCAGTCATCCTTTTCTTCTCTGATTTTTTCACACAGGACAACAACACAGCCTTCCCAGCCTGAACCATAGTTAGACTAAACAGAAAAAAGCAGCGGGCCAAGAGAAGCATTATCACTCCATTTACAGGTACCAATGTAGAGAAGGAATGATAAATATATTTTGGAAAGTATTATGAAAGAACCCTACCATAATCCCTACTCTGAAGAAGTATTTGGAACCAGTGTCACCACCAACAGTTTACTTGTGGAGTAATTATCATAGCATTATGGTGTGCAGTAAAGAATCAAAGAAATTTCCAAGTCTCCCTCATGCTTGTATGACCATCTACATCACATGCAGAACCAAAATTAGTGAATCAGCACAGAAAGCTACTCATACAGTCTGCTAAAACTAATAAGGATGTCACCAATTTAATGGAGCTAGGATTAAGATCTAGATTCCATAGCAGAGCCTCAAAATGAATATTCCCAAATTATGGCCTCATACAGCTACGAAAATGTGCAAATGGCAGTAAGTTTTTAAAAGTCAACGGGCCCATAAGTTAAAAGAAAACGTTATTTAGTCCTATACTCGCATTTATTTGTACTATGAAAATCTGTTCTAGGTGTTTCAGGTTACAGATTCACATATTGCATCAGGCTAGAAGAGACCCTCAAAGGTCATCTTGTCCAACCCCGCCCAACAACTAGATCTGGATGCCCAGGACCACACTGACTCTGATCTTGACTGTCTCCAGGGACAGGGCCTCAACAGCATCACTCAGCAAACTGTTCCAGTATTTTACCACTCATGGGGAAAAAAAAAAAATCAATCCTTACTGAAGGAAGTGCTACTCTGTGGCTTTAATGTTCAGTGTGGAAGTCCTGCATAGATGCTGCAAACGTGAAATGTGAGTTTGTATGATATAACGCAATGAACCACATGTATGAGTCAGAAAGTGGTGATTGTCACTAAAATGAAATAAGAATTAAAAAAAACAACTGCAATATGAACACAATGGGGTATATTGAGATGACATGTAAATTTTCTAACAGCAATAGCTCAAATGAGAAATAAGCCATGAAAAAACACCTGGGAGTGTATGACATAAATGGAAGCTACAGTCAGATGTTGGTACAGTACAGTATAAAAGTGCTTAAGGAATGCCTGGTGAGAGAAAGATGCTCTTCAAAGGCAGGACAGTAAGCATACAATGCAGCAATCTTTAGCAACTCACTTTTGTATAGCTAATGCTGATACTCAAGAACACAGTGTGATGAAAAGCAAAATAAAAAGCCCACTGAAAAAGTTGGTGTCATTATTCAAATTAACTGAGAAAAAATGTACTTGTTGAAAACTGCTCATTGAAAGTTAAAACTATGATCTGAAAAGAATGTTAGAAGATTGCTTTGCATTAAGTCTTGCTGCATATAAGGACAAAGCCAAAGGCTGTAAAGTATCACAGCAACTTCTTTACAGTTTGCAGGCACTTCATAGTGACTAGCACTGGAAGTGGCTGGAAACAAAGGACAAATCTGGAATTCATTGCATGTTAGCAGTCACTAGTTTGAGAAGCGTCCCAGTGATCTTTTACAGTATAGACCAGAAAAGAACATTTTCTATCGATGTCAGGTTCTTCACAGCACTAAAGATAAAGCAATAAGGATAGTCATCTGAGCCATCAAAGAAGTGTGCTTAAGCATAAAACAACTTTTATATTACAAGCACAAACACTATTTTTCTAAAAGTTTAAAAATAAAAAATAATCAATGGTTAACTTTGTAAAACAGCTGTTTTAGTTTTTACATACAATTACCTAACACTACGTCATTTACACAGTATTTAAAAGCGCTTGTTGTGTTGGCAGAACACAAATTGCATCTCTTGCAAAACTTTTTTGTGAATCACAGTTTTTCATGTCTGGATTTTTATTGTGACATTCTCCTAGAATTTACCAAGCTGATATGGCAGCCTTCCTGTCACAGACAATCTCACAACATGTAAGTGCCTCTAACTTCAGTTATGGATGAGGAATAAAACTACTAAAAGGTCGAAGGTCATCCAGAAAGTTTGTGTCAGAATAATGAACTGAAATCAAAGCTTACAACACCAGAAAACACCCCTTCCCCCTTGTAGTTATCAATTAAGTCTCATTTGATTCAAAGTGCATTGCCATTTTTAATTGATTCATACATTAAATACAAAAAAACAAAGCCAACTTACTGAATAGCACCATCTTCCATTTAGGTAATATAAAAAAGGATCTTGAGGCTTAAGTTCAATTGCTTTGTCTAGGTGCTCCTATTAGAAAGAAAAACAGTGTTACTTTAGATATTTGTTTGGCAAGTATGTTCACATTCAAGGAAGTTTGTTGCAAATCAGAAACAAATTCAGAAAGTCTCCTGTGCTGCAATTTATTTTTAACATTAAAAAAAATATTTCAACAGGCAAACCTCTTTCTCATGGAGGGAAACCATAAACAAAATTATTCAGCAATTTTGCACACAATGCAAGAAGGTATGCTTCGTTTAAAACATAGCAAAACAGCTTTAAAGCTCAATCAAAGAACTCAAGATCTTTTGTCTTAAAAAACCAACAACTTTAATTAAATTAATTTATAGTTAGCATTAGGAAACTATCACACATGAAATCAGTGAGAAAGCAATCATTCTCTGATACATTCTACATGCCAGCACCCACCCTTGAAGCATAGTCTCTTCCGCCTGGGAATGTGATTGTCCCAGTGAAATGGTACAACATAGCAAATTATTACTATAATGCAGAATTCAGGAAAAAAAATTATTCTGTTTACACTGAAAAACTAAAATTGAGAATTTAATGAGGTGCTTCTTACAAACCACTTGCATTATGCCCATGTCCTGTAATGGCATTTCACTTTTATTAGAGTGAAATAGAAGTCAGTTTATTGCACTCTAATTGACTAAAGAAAGAATCTTGTTGCTCAAACTCAGTTTGAAGAAAAATTAAATATTTCACCTGTACTTATCATTTGCCTCTCAAAATAAATTGCACTTCTAAAGTTCTTTTTTTTTCCCCCCAGACATCTCTGTTTTCCTAATTAAGACAGTCAGTAAAAAAACCTATTACATAGATATAACAGCCTATTGTTAATATTTTTTTCCACTATCTATTCAGATAGGAGATATGTTTTCATGCTATTATTTTTTCAAAATCCTATAATTTCCAAATCATTCACACCAATTTCAGTAATTGCTTCTGAAGAGGAAAACCTTCCTGAAAAGGCTGTGGCCAACACTGGGAGGGTCCTTTTAAACTCCATCTTCAAGCAAATGCAGCACTTAGGTTGTCATTTTCACTTTGTTCCCAGCTTGTTCCAGTGCTCCAGACTTAGCTCAGATGTAATTAATGCTCTTTTATAGGAAAGAGCTACACTACTCCAAGTTCTAACACAGACATGATGTGATAGCGACCCATCCCAGGCACTCATTTGGAAGTGTCTGCTGCCTCTCACTGACATCTAGAAAGGAGGGACTTCAGCTTAGAGGGCAAGGGATGAAAAAGCACCTAAGAAATGGCAAGGACAAGGAGTGGGACAGCACATGTAACACAAAGTGCTAACCAAAAAACACAATTACCTTTGAAAGGACAGTGTTAAGTACTTAAGGGTAGTATGATGAAAGACTGCAGAACTGTGTTAGTTCATCACTTAGTACCTCAAATGTTTTCATTTTCTAAACAGAACTGTTACTCTGCTTTCCTCCCATAAATGACTACAAAATAAATCTGAAATCTTAACTGCTCTTCCCCAGAATCCTACCTCAGTTCTTGTATTTTGTAAGCATATCCTCTAGTTGCATACATAAAACCAACTTCTTGTATTTTGTAAGCATATCTAGTTGCATATATAAGACCAACTTCTTCACTTTAACATTGGCACTAAAATATGCCTGAGACTGAATTACTGTGTTGAAAAAAATCTGTCTTAGACACTAATAAGAAATAGTTTAAAGGAGTAGCTTAAATAAACACAACCCAAAACCCTACAAAAACATACCTTAAAGAGATAACCATTCCTGATTTTGTTTTGTACACTTTCAAACTGAGACATATAGCCACACATAATTGCAAACCTGAGAGGGGAAAAGAAAAACATACACACATACTTTTCATGATTTACATTAACCTTTGAGTCAAATTACAAAATATTTCAATACCTAATTCACGGATTAACACTGTTTTTTCTCCCACCTTGATGGCTGGATAGACATTTGGCATGAACTGTACATTATTCAGAAGCTGAGGAGGAAAAAATCCCAACAAGAAACGAAACCAAACAAAACAATAATGGAAACAAGATGTTGAAATGGCACTGTTTGGTCTGTCAGCAAAGTGAAAAAAAATGAATCTCTCTTCCAAAATTTCTACCATTTATATCAGACTGTGACACTTGCAGACGCTTTCCAGCATTGACAGCAGTTTAACTGGACACACTACATTCTGCGCTGTAATGCACTGGGAATGTCTGGCAATGCACTGCTGCAGTGCCTCAGCCAGAAAGGCAAATCCTTGCTTGCTAGGAATCAGTACAGACCTCAAAAATCATCCACAGTTGCCCTCTACCCATCTCAAGCACCTGAGAGCACTCTGGCACCTCCGACATGGGTTTCATGTTTAAAATTATTTAAAAATATAAGCACATATTCTGCTCTGATATAATGACTATAGCTGCCTATTGCTAAGACTCTTATTATCATTATTATTTTTATTATAAAGTGGCAATATTGACAGTGATAAAAGAAATATGAGCTAAATTCCATTTAAAATTGGTATTGTTAAGCAGGTACAACTGAAAAATATTTTCAGACTTCCTAACCAACACTATTCTCTTAGTGACACTCCAACTAGATTTGCGTTGCTTTTTACTTGTCACACCAACAGCTATAGAATCTACTATGCATAAGGAATCTCTTGCACACATGGAGATTGTGCTTTCCTCAGACAAATTTTCATTGGTATTAAGACAACTTTGCATTTCTGTATGAAATTACTATAATCACAAAAGATATATATATTTAAGCAGCAGTATCAAATTAAAATAAAAATTAGTCCTAAAAGAGGTAAACCAAGTTGAAGCCCAGAAGAAAACACGGTAGTTATGCAAGAAACATATAAAATCAGTTATGGTAACAGACCTGCAATCTGTATGGCACACACAGTTTTTAAGCATTACTAAAACTCAGCTTTCTTGAATTGCTATGTAATTGTTCAAGCTCCAGTGAATCCTCCTGAAAATAATACTGCTAACTTCAATTAATTATTTTATTGCTTGTAGTTATACCTAATGGTTTTAAGTTAGAAATACTCATGCTACAGGTTGTTGCACTTTTAGTCAGTAGGTGTTCCCAGGTAAGGCATATGAGTCAGCATAACAACAGTAGTTGAACTTTGTAAGGGCTCCAGACTGACTGTCAAACACTATTGAGCAGGATGAATGTTGTGACCAATGTGCACTGAACAAAATCCAGCTAATAGCACCACTACTTTTGACAGTTAAAGCTGCAGTGGGAGCATATTTCATATGGGAACCGGCTGCAACAGAGGGAAAAAGCAAGGGGTGGGGGTCAGGAAAGTTCAGGTATTAAGAAAGAGGGGGAAGGTACTGAAAAACTTTGTTAGGCTTAAGTAACTCAGGCTACATTTCCCCTATTCCCTTCACTCATTAAGTGCTAATCAGATAAACTCAGCATACCATAGCTAAACGGATTGCGGCTACAAAAGAAAACAATGAAAAGCGAACAAGCTAATCCAGCATCTTGCAGTATTTCCCTGTCTGTGCGTGACAAGAAAGAGGGCCTTAGTTTAAACCAGTTCAAAGAAAAACTTCTACTTACAGCTAAAATCTTTGGGGAGGGAAATCCCAGTGAAATTTTCAACAAATGAAAAATATTATAACCTTCTAACTTTAAATACTTTGGATTTTTTTTTTTCCTCAAGTTGAAAATAAAAATGTCTTTCATGTATTAGCTTTGGGTGTTTTGGGTCATGTATTAGCCTTGGGCGAGGCAAGCAATTGGCATAAATCAATTATTTATTAATTTTAAATTATTTTCATGTTCTGTGGCATTTTAGATACTAATTTAATTTCTAATAAACCGTTTGGGATGCTTTTTAAAAAGCTCTAAAAACAAGGCAAGCATAATTTTCAGTAATGAAAAGAGTAATGCTAAGAAGATGGTCAGAGAAAATGAGGACGGAACTAACTAGAAATGCTTCCAGCAGGTTCTTGTCATTCAACTCCGACTGCGGATTTAGGTCCCGGGCTCCGGCAGACGCCCGAGGCAGCAGCGCGGGTACCGCAGGGCAACGCCCGAGCTCCCCGCGCCTGTCCTCGACGCTGCCACTTGCCCCATCTTGTGGTGACATTCGGCCACAGCAGGCAATCTCTGGGTCTAAGTCCTCCACTGTTTTTTCACCTCATCACCTCGGATGGTACTTTAAAAAAAAAAAATTAAAAAATTCTCCTCCATAATTTTAATATTTTTAAATTCACACAACAATGTGCCAATATCCACTGGAATGGGTAACGTGCACATATCTTGTATTAGAGCAAGTGATACTGGTTTTTATCACAATCACTGCCTGAAATACTATTTTACAATATCTTCACAGAAAAAAAAATAAAGAGACAGTTATACCAAATAAATCTTGCAAGGAAGTCACCTAACTGCTGAGATAATGCTACGTCTGGATAATGTAAAAAACTAGACACAGGCACACTCATCTAAACATAAACATAATGACCATCACCTCGCTGAGACAGTCAAAGACACAGTACTTCTGTGAACATAAAAAGCACTGTTTCCAGGTGGAAGAAAAGTGACTCAGATCAGCGTAGAATCAAAGAGATTAATTATCCACAAATAATACTCCTTTTCTGAGCATAACCACAATCAAATTAATTCAGTAATTAGTCAGCACCATGTCCCTTTGCTACAGTATCACTGAAAATGTCTTACAAGAAACCATAGCTGATATAGAGGGATGTGAAGTGCCTACTTGTCTCACATCCAGATCAAGATGAATTAACATTTTCCTTTCTGGTGTTCCTGGACTGTACTATATGTACTCTAATGAGATAAAACTCTAAGGAATAAAACTTACCTGCTGCTAAAGAAAGAACAGCAGGTTGATCTAGGAAGTTGTATCAAGCATGTTCACAGGCAATTTAAATTTTGACACCCAAAAATGCAGAGATGCAACCAACATTTAGACTTTGGCTCCCACAGCTTATCCCATATGAGGCAGATTTACAGAAAAGATTTAATGCCTCAAACGAAGATTAAGTCACATTAGGACATTCAACTACAGCAAGTTTTATGTTTTTCTGGATATATTTCACAAGGCCAAAACCAGAAATAACACTGATCTTTCCAAGCTTCTTCATCCCTATTCTATATCACCTTCCATGCATATCAACTACAAAAAACCCTCTTATTTTGCACAAACTTAAGAAACGTGTGGTTACAGGGCTTAAATTTAGAAGTGTAGGTCTCCCTTTTGGCAGCCTAGTATCAACAGAGTTGGGCTTTTAAAACTGTAATTGGTATGACTTTGTGAACAGGAAGAGAGTATGTGGTATTTACTAATACCAAAGAATTTAATTCACCTCTTTCATACCTATTTTCCACTCCCTCCTCATCACCTGAGACATCTGACATGTAAGGTAGCATGAGTAAAGGCTAATATGTGTGGGTAACAAACGAGAGGCCTAGTGAAAAGAAAGTTCATTTCCATTCCAGTTCCAAATGCATTCCTGCATCTCCCCATCTATGCACAGCATCCGGTCACATTTCTTAGCCATCAACAATGCAGACAGACCCTCACGCTTTTTCATCTGACTTCAGTAAGATATGAATAGGGATATTTTGAATTACTGTTTGTGATCCTTGTTGCATTACTCTTCCAGAGATCACCATTTTGTGTACTTAAAATAGCATCATTTTTCTACCGTGGTATTTCACCTATGAAGATATATCCAATACTAAGTTTCATGGAAAAGTAGAATATCAGTTTGGTATCACCTTCATAAGCGTGAGGGTATGGCAGCAGTGCCTAAAAATATGAAAGACGGCCAACATAAAAAGTAAAATACACAAAGGTGCGAAGCATTTAGCTGAGATTTTAGTCATGGACATTTTTTGTTTGGGTTGTTTGGGTTTATTTTAATTTTTTATTATTCTTGGAATACAAACTGTGTAGAAATTGGCAGAAAAACAGCTTTCACATTAAAAAAAAAAAAAAAATCACCAAAGAACTGAAGCTGAGCTCCAGGCAAGTTTCATATGTAACAGTAATTTGAATAGGTGATATGTGCAAAAACATGAGAAACCAATGCATATTTTGGTTGAAAAAAACCCAAACAACAGAAAAGTAAGGACATCTAAGAATCAAAGCTTAATAATTCAATGCAACACATACAATGTACCAAAACTTTGAATGCTGTCATTCACAGAAGTCTACCACTGGACTACGTGGATGTCATGTTCTGTGTTTCTGAGTCTGTGGGACCCACAATTGTGTTAAATTATCATGTGGCAGAAATTTAACTTTTATTTTTATAACAGACATTTTGAGTTGTGCAGATAGATGCAATCTTAAAGAAATTAGCAGGACATAGCCTTTGTAAATGTTGAAACAGAGTGAAAAAACAGCTTTCAGAGATAAATTCTTCTTTAACAGAAATCTAATAGGGAGCACTAGGTTGCCAGAATTATTTCCTCTATGACTGTTCTGGCAAAAACCTTGCAGTAAATAGATAGGTTCACATTTCAAACTGAAGACAATGCAGTGTTTCACCACTGCATTGCTATTTCAAAATCCCTTTCCTGTAGATAGATCATACTCCTCCTCACAGGCTGGGCTACAGACCTACACAGTCCCTTGTGAAGAGCTAATGTCATGCAAGTGCCAACATCTGCTACCTCTCTTTGGTGGAGACGAAAATGTCCATGGAGAAGATCAACAGATAGAAAACTCCGAGAAGGGGCCACAAATGCCCTGAGGCACCACATCATTTCTTTATTGAAATACTCCACTGACCTGCCCAGTGGAAAAGAAGAAAAAAAACCCCACAAAACCAGCAACTCAACCCTCCACTAGAACGTGATTTCTTTTTTTACGTGTACAAAGTGATTTGCATGAAATCCAATCACTGCCCCCAGCAACCAGACAGTCCCTAATGCATGCCCTTTCACCATTCTATCATTTAAATGCTCTAACTAGAAATACAGAAGAAGCTACACATCCCTGTAACGCACTTACTACAGAACAAATTACAGCTTTTCAGAAATACTTCCTGCTGTGAGGATAAGAGAGGGAACTGGGGTTGTTAATCGTCGGGGATGGGGGGAAATCTCACAGCTGCCTTCCAATACCTCAAGGAAGCCTACAGGAAAGCTGGAGAGGGACTTTTCATAAGGGTGTCTAGTGACAGGACTAGAGGGAATGCTTTCACTCTGAGGGAGAGTAGGATTAGACTGAATTTTAGGAAGAAGTCCTTCACTTCAAGGGTCGTGAGACTCTGGAATAGGTTGCCCAGAGTAGTTGTGGATCCCCACTCCCTGGAGGTGTTTAAGGCCAGACTACTGGGTGAGGCTTTGTTCAATCAAGTCTAGTTGAGAGGTGTGCCTGCCCATGGCAGGGGTTTTTGGAGTGGATAATCTCTGAAGTCCCTTCCAACCCAGGGCATTATACAATTCTGTGAATTTACCTTTCTCTATTTTAAATTTTAGATAATATTTACAAATGTAATTATATAATTTACAGACTACTAAGTTCAAGCACAATTAACAACAAAGATTACTGTAAAATGTTTTTTTGGCCTTTCTATGAATCAAACACATGGGAAATAGCTGCTAACTTTAAACCTTTTTTTTTATACAAACTTTGGACTGAAAGTATATCTGCACAAGGCTTCAACTCCTGAAAAATAAGACTGTATGAAAGATGCTTGTAGTGTGCAAGTTATCTATGTCTTCTAAGTCTAAAGATGAGATAATTAAGGGCAAAAGTTAAAAGTGTTTATTTAAAAACATGGTAAGGATCTAATTTTAAAAGTTGTCAGTAGTATGAAAATATCCTATACTACATTCTGCAGCTTTAAATAGTTCTATTTTACTAGATAATTATTGTTATGCTACGGCACCTTAGAAATCTGACAAATTATCAGTTACAATTCTGCTATTGGAAGTACCTGGCATGTTCAGTTTTTTGTGAGAAGTTTGCGTAAAATCCCATTTCCTGCACGTGCCACCTAATATAAAAGTTCTTCTTCCATAAGAGCTACGTTTTTCCTGCTTCTATGTAACTGCATACATTTCTGCAAAATAACCAAGTTACATGGGTTTAAGAACTTGACTTGATCATGCTAGGTAGTAATAGCTCTTAATCTTAAAAGTTAATCCATGCATTGAATTCCAGGCAAAACTTAAACCCTGGGCTTGTGAAACTTGTTTCTATACTTTTGAGAAACACATATACACATGGTAAAGAAAAGTCTTGAGGGCAGTTGTGGTGCAGGGAAAGTCTTCACTTAAAATTAGTAGGCTTTCACTTGATAATTTCAATTTAAATGAGATGGGACTCCAATCCACAGATGAGTTCTATAGAGTAACACAAACTTAGCAGCGGCACTGTTTGTTTATGGCAAACAAATCAAAGCTCAGTGCAGGGAATGATCTAAGTAAATATCATGAACATTAGCCACATGCACTGATCTTTTTTGTCCTTTGCAAAGCTTGCAACGAGTCCTTCTCAGCAAGAAAGGAGGTGCAGGACTCCAGCAACAGCAGAGTTCTGAACGTCTTCAAATGCATTAAGAAAAAAACTAGCAACAAAGTCCTCACAAACATAAAAACCTCATTTGTTTTGCAAAAGGACTTAAAAGTGATTGTTTAGTTTTAAATAAAAGCACTATTAACGTGCCTCTGCATTTTATGTTCTCTGCAATTGTAAAGTTGTAATGGAATGGCCTCCAAAGCAACTATAGCACTAAATAGTTCATGCAGCACTTTCAGTTAAAAGCTGGGTGATAAAAGATGCTCCGCAGTCCAAGAGCTGGGAAGATTCAACTCACAGCTATCACTTGGGAATCACTGACCCACAAAAATATTTTGATTGAGGCTTGGGAAAAACAAGACCTGCAATTGGCTGTTACCAACTTTTGGATGTGAGTTCCCTCAGAACTTGAATAACTGACGCCAGCTGAACAAAGCAACAAATCACTTCGAGTATTTACCCTGCCTTGCTTTAGGGTGGTCACAAACAGTAAAAGATTACAGCTATGTTTTTTCTTTCTAGTGTTTCTTTTTACTTCAGTTTTTTATAGGTCATCAGTCAAGAAATCTGAAGGTTTTTGATCTCATTTGCAGCTAAATATGTTTTCAAAACTCAGGATTCAGATATGGAAATTATTCACAGCTGCAAAAGTTCGTTACTAAAACCAAGAGACTACTTCAAGGTATTTTGGTCTGTTTTTTCTGCATATGTTTTATATATAATTTGAGGATGAATAGTGGTTACATGTCAGTATTCTAATCCACACATTGGCCAGCTTTATTATTGATATATATCTTGAGATACAGTTTTATTACAAAAAGGGGATCCCCTAAGAAGATACATGGCTTTTTCCTTTTTTCTTCTTAAGTGAAATAAATTCAAGTAAGACAAGACAGTGGAATTCTAGGCCTATACTTGCAAGAGTTTGCTCCTGAGACTGTTCCACTACATTCTCTTGGTGAAGACAAAAGATACATTCTATTGCCCAGACAGCTTGTAGTAGTTCCATAAAACAGGAAAAACACCATTCTGGAAAAGAGATGGTTTTGCTAGTGTAACTCAATCTACTACAGGGCTTTAACAGAACAGTTATGTCTATTAGTGTGTGACAAAAACACTTATATGTAAACAGAGCTTTGAAGCATCAGGGATGAGTTTCCAAAAGAAACTTCCAGAGAGTTCTATAGCCATAGTCCTTGCTTGACAGGTAGTGTACATTTCTGATGAAGAAAACTAAACCATAAAAAAGTGCAATATTGTAAAAAGTTATCTAGAGGAAGTACTAAGAGACAATATTCAAAAGCACAGCAGTAAATAGCCCTTTTTGATGTTGAGGAAAGGCAGGAAATATTTTTAAAGACTAGTTCAGCTCCAGTGAGGTGTTCCCTACTGACTTAGAAATCCAAAAGTAATTGATTCTAAAAGTGAAAGCAAGACCACAGAATTAAGATAGGATATGGGATGGGTGTTAAAGATACACCAGAACTGATTTAAAAACATGTATCAAAAATGCTAAATACAAACTGAACTGCAACTTCACAAAAGACATAGGAGGCAGTAAGATTTTCTATAAACACAGCAGAAGGAAAAGAAGAGTAAATGGAAGTACAGAAAAATTAGTGCTGAGAAAATCATGTCAAAAGATTAAACCAACAAAGGTGAATTAAATTCCTTCTTCAGTTGTATTATCTCTGCGCCTCACAGGTTAACTACAGATACAGAACAAGGAACAGGATCAGGAAACGAACAGGCCTCTCATTTAATCTTTATTCATTTAGTAAGATATAATATATTAAAAGTTTAAGAGAACATTAGAAATAATGCATAAGTGGACAGTATAGACAGTAGCTACACCAAAGGAGTTAAAACTTCAGTTGTGCTGATAGGAAATACCAAAATCCTGCAGAAATAATCAAGTACAGAAGATTAGTAAAATATCAACCAGAACTTTTCTCAGCCAAGGCCAGAAAGCCAGCTTCCTCATCAGTATCTAATACAGAATGATAACCTTACATGAAAAATGATGAGTCTAAAAATAGATGGGCTTATCTTATTTAAGCTGAGATTAATTACCTTACACATCTGAAGAAAATTTTACAGAGGTGGTGAGATGAAAAAGAAGGACTTTCATCTTAGACAGCACTGCTTTCACACGGAGCATGCATTCATGCTGAGCTTCTCATCTGTGTGTCTAATCTCTTATTACAGTCAATGAACCTTTTCAATTCAAAGGATCCCTACCTGGATACAGATGTCTACAGCCACTGGAGGTGTCCTAGAGTTTCCCACCACTTCCAGCTGCTAACCTAAAAAAGTACAGACCCCCAGGGATCCTGTGTCATATATGATATGCCATGCAAACATCCTGGCACATCAAATGGCACATGTTGCATATCAATTCTCCATCGCCTATAAGAGTAAGTCCCTTATATATGGCACATATATGTCCCCTTATATATGGCACATATTGCCATATATAATTGAGACAGTATATTTAAGTGCCAGTTTGGAGTTGGGTATGGCCCTTTATCTCTGAATTTAGGTAAAACTGGTAAATCATTCTTGTTTATGCGATTATGATTTTTAAAATAAATGTTAGTTATATTTTTTCTTTTAAGTTTATACATATTTTAAGATTCTTACTATAACTATGTATTTTGTATTACTTTTACATATTATTTCTTCATGTCTTAATTGTACTGCACTGTTTTCTGTTCAGACAAAGTCTTATCTATTTATTATTTTAGGTAACATTCTGTTTGCATACAACTTTGAAAGCACATTTTCTACAGGGAAGATTCTCCTAAGTCTTATTTCTCATTCATGGGGATTAACAGGTAGAACAACATTTAGATAAACTAGATAAAATTGCATTAGCCAGGCTCAATCCATATCTGATATATACCTGATTACCAAAAACTCCTGGGTAGTGCAGAAAGTCTCAGCAGAAAAGAAAAAGGCAAACATAATTACTATCAACACAGAAAATGGAAAAGAAAGGAGAGGGGTTACAGGCAAACCAGTGTTAACCTGACAGCATCCCAATGTAAATTATTCTGTAAATGCAGAAGCTTATAAACCAGCTAACAAATGCTCCATTGGGAACAAACCTAATCAAACAAACAAAATTCTTTTCTACCAAGGCAAATGAGCCTAGAACATTAGAGGACTGCAACAAGTGGCATATAGCTTGAATCTTGTGTGGCCTTTGACTTTGTCCTACCTCACGTTCCTCAAAATCTAACGATGGAAACAGCAGGTTCATGTGAACCTGAGCATCATCACAGATGTTCCACAAAGTTTTGTGCTGGGTTCATTGTCTGCCAGTAATTTCATCAGTGAAGTCAATGACTTAAAAAAAAAAAAAATCACAAAATTACAAAGGACTTCAAAAATTACAATTATAATCTGAGAAAGGATTTACAAACCTAAAAGGCATTAATAAACCTATTAAATGGCTCAAAATGAACATGAAATCAAAGTAATATGTGTAAAGAAAAAAAATAAAAGTAGAGTTATAAAACAAGTCCATCTGGTTAAGCAGTAGCATAAAAGGATCTATTGAGACCACAAACTGAGCAGCAGTTAGCAGGCTAGACAAATACACACAGATGTCTGTCTGGAGCATGTAAATCCATTCTGCCCAGTATTCAGAGCCTCAGTTAGAGTACCATAACAAATACGGGGCATCACACTTTAAAAATTATGCATCAAGTCAGACAGACTTCAGAAAAGACAAGCAGGTAAAATACTCAGGAAAAAAATGTAGCATCCATCTACAACAGTGGAAAGCTACCAGTTTAGCAGTAACTCTTACAATTCACTTGCAACTCAGATACAAAAAAGATGAAAACTGCAAACCATACTAAAATCCATTTCCTGTTACAAGAAGCAGTAGCTTACAAATTGTAAGACTCTCCTCTTAAACATTTCAAACAGATTTTTTTTAAGATAATCTCTGGAATGTATCTCCTTACACTCCTAATTCTTCCCTTGCTAGATAAGCTTGCCAGTACAGGATCTCAAATCTGAGGCTCAGCAGACCACCTACACCTCCCTGAACAACACGCAAACTTCGATCAATGCAGTTTCTGCTAATGAAATTGTATTTATACCAGGAGATTTTGTCAATCTCGTGGGCTGAGAGGAAAGGACACAAAGAAGAGCAGGACCTGTGCTGGTATGTGATTTTATGGTAGCTCATATATGCAACTTTAGCTAAGAGAAGTACACCAACATTACCCTGAAGAAGTGGCCATGGCTGTAGTCACAGAAAAATTGATTTCATCAGGTGCTCAAGCTTTGGGCTTCCAATCACCTTGCACTGAATGAAGCTCAGGCATTCTCTTCTGTTATTTTTGCTGCCATGATGGCAATGTCTAGCTGATAGGAACTGAACAGCTGAGTAAGACCAAAAGTGAAGGCTCTTAAACCACCACATAATAGTCACTTCCAGGGAGTGATCATTACTCCTTCCAAGACACAGTAAAGAGTAAATGCCAATCTGTCTGAGATAGTGAAGCTTAGTCAAGATTCCCACTGTAGCACCCCACTGTTACAAAGCAGCTATTTGGATTCCTAGTTGTTACAAAGAGCAGGGGAAGAAAAAGAATCATAGAAATATGGCAGGAAATGAAGGCAAGACCTGTGTGGAACAGTAACAGCCATTTCAAGATTTGGAAAGAAAGACCAAGCCAGAGACTCACCTAATTAAATGAAAATATTTGTGTATAATGAAGTTATCTAAACCTGAGCTAGCTGACATGTGCTCTCTTTGTTGGCAATGGGGATGTTTTCAACTAAACCCCAGGAGAAATTAATCTCACCCTAATGCAGATGAGCAAAATGGAATTGGATGAACTGCACTCCAGAAGTGACTACTTTTTTTTAGAGAATAGACTTGCTTTAGACATGCAAAGGTTTAGTGAAATACCATCTTACATGTGTAACAACAAAATTCATAAAGAACACAGAAACCAAAATGGGAAGGAAAAAATAACAATATTAGAAAATAAATCATGAGCTCAGTAAGACTGGCTAATAAAATAGTAAGATGAAGAGCTATGAGCTAGAATACAGCAGAATTACCTTTTATCTGATAATGATTTGATAAAAATTTACATTTGCAAACAGTTTGTTAGTCCTGGCAAGGGCTAAAATATTTATTCAATTGAGAAGTTAAATGAAACTTCCACAGCCTTCTCCTTATTAAAATTTAGGCTATTACAAGAAAGGATAAAATAAGAGGGCAGAAGACACTATTTTGCAAAGTGATGAAAAAGAATGTAAATGGATAACTACGGCTGCTCTGAGCAGTAACATATTGGTGTAAGCATATACTCTCTTCTGCACTTCATGGTGTGCACTGAAGTACGGTTATGGAGTCACTTCACATGCTATAGTAAACGCCTTGCAAAATACTTCAATGTATTTTTTAGCAGAAATTGATGCTAACTGTGTTCTGCAGAACTATGAGAAGCTATTAATAAATAATTTATTAAATTTATGTCAGACCACAGCACGATAAACGTAACTTGCTGTGGGCACTATTTAGTGCCAAAGACAGCTGGGATTTTTTGTTGGATTTGATAAATACACAGAAGTTTGCAAAAATGCACACTTTCTCAGACTTACCACTGGTGACTCTCAGCACTCTTGTCATCCAGCTGAACAGCCTTTTCAGCTTTAATCTTTCCTGTAAAGAGAATGCAATATATTAAAGGATTTATTCTACAAGTTTTAGGCTACTGTAAAGAGAATGCAATATATTAAAGGATTTATTGTACAATATATTAAAGGATTTATTGTACAAGTTTTAGCCTACTCCCAAGAACAAAGCAAGCCAATATACTCTATCTGGAAAAAGAGGAAATTGCTTCCTGTTCTTGTAAACATTTAGATGGAAAATGTAACATCCTGACTTGACATCTTTTACATTCCAATAGAAACATTGAAGATCATCTAGTTGCAACTCCCTTGCCAGGGGAATTGACACTTTTCACTAGCTCAGATTGTTCAAAGCTCTGTCCAGCCTGGTCTTGAATATTTCTAGTGAAGGGGCATCCTCAACCTCTCTGGGCAACCTGCTCCAGTGTCTCACCACCCTCACAGTGAAGTTCTTCCTTACATCTAATCTAAACCTATCCACTTCCAGTTTAAAGCCACTACCCCTCAATTCTGTCACTACATGTCCTTGTAAAAAGTGCCCCTTCAGCTTTCCCACATGCCTCTTTTAGGTACCGGAAGGTTGTCAGAAGGTCTCTCTGGAGCCTTCTCTTCTCCAGGCTGAGCAATCTCAGCTCTCTCACACTCTCAGCCTGTCCCCATAGTGAAGGTGCTCCATCCCTCTGATCATCCTCAGGGCCCTCCTCCACACCTACTTAAGCAAGTTTATGTCCATTTCCTGTCAGGGTCCCAGAACTGAATGCACTACTCCAGGAAGAATCTCACTAAACCAGAGCAGAGGATAAGAATCACATACAAATATGTGTGTGTGTATATATATATATATATATGCAATTTTAGTATGTCAGCTTAAAATCCAATTCGAGTGCAGCTAAATTAGGGAAGGATCAGACTGGACTGCCATGTTGTCTGTAAGACTGAAGACCTTTAAAAGCAGGTTAGAGAAGCACCTGTCAGAAGAACCAGCAAAGCTGTTTCCTGCTTTGGGTACAGGAATGAACCAGCTGAAGCTTCTTTCCAGTACAAAGACTCCTATTACGTTCCACTTTCAACTAAACAAAGATAGTAGGTGATTTGGTCAAACCCATGCTTGCAGTAGGAAGTTCAGATGAGATGCTTGTTGTTTGTAAGGTCTCAGCTGCAACCAATTAAGACACACTGACATTTCTGTATTGCAAATTAACTTCATAAAAACAAAGAACAGCATACACAGTTCTCCAACCAAATGGAATGAAAAAAACCCACAAAACTACAGCCAGCTCCCCCACAGTCTCAATCCTTCTGCACCACTTCCAAAAACTGAGATGAGAAAGGCTGCTGCCACCCACCACTTCATGAGAATGAGCCAAACTAGGCTGACTACTCAACACCTAAGTCCTTACTTCATTCCATCATCCTTTATCTCCCTGTCTTATGCTATACCATTATCGTCCAGGATCAAACAGCAGAGTTTACTGTTGAAATTTAGCTTGTGTCATAATCCTCACTGCACTGTATTTCCAAATCCAGAAGCCAAGTTGCTACTAAAGCAAAGACAGTATCAATTCTGTAGCTAAGACAGCACAAGTCTTCGTAAGTATTTTGATGACAAAATGATAGGAACAAGGACCTTTGATGAGATCGAGTTTGGCTATGGAATATGTAAAGACAGCACAAATGCATGACACTGCCTTTAAGGATGACAAAGGGCAGCCAAAATTTATTTGCCACTGATGTTGTCACTCCTGACAGAACAAGTAGCAAACAGACAAAGAGTCACAAAAGACAAAATAATCTGAACTTGGAATACATTTATAAACATGACTTTGGTGCAGCAGAAAAGGGAAGAAGCAGTTAAGAAACAAAGGAGAGACAGAAGTATTCCCACATACAGGCAAAAAGGACTATTTTAAGAACAGTGCATCAACTGGAGTAGAGTGATACATGTGGAAGAGATGCAGATTTTCTTGTAATAAAGAGAAGAAAGCCCAAAACAAAAAGGGAAATGTAACCTGCACCTCTACCCAACACACATTTAGACAGTGAAAGAAAAGCCAATGCTTTTACAAGCAACAAAGAAAAAGTGATGTGAAGAAGAAAACCAGAACCTCGTTGAGGTAAAGCTGTCAAATAGGGCACACGGGAAGAGACAGCTGAAAGCAATGTTGTCTCACACACTTCTGTTTCTGCTCAACAGATTCACAAAGTTCCATTCCTACTATCACCACAAAATAAGCTGCTGGTATACAAGAGTGATCCTCTCTTACAGAAAAGCAGAAAAATCAAACCTTCAGTTTACCTAGGCAATTTTTAAATCCTCTCCCAAAGATGTAATCAAGAAACCAACTTGACAGCACCTGTCTTTTTTCACATTCTGCATCCCTCTGATTGTCAATAAAATACAGAATTTTAAGGCACCATTCAGAGTCAACAGCCATCAACTGTGACCAACAATACTTAACCTTCACCGACTTTGGATCTCTCCAGTGAGGAAAGAATGGACTGAAGTTGTACGCTGTGGCAGTTTATTGCACAAAACATTATTATTATTGTACAAATGCTCCCATTAGAAATTCCTTGGATTGGAAAACTTAACCAAAGTTCAAAGCACGTTTCACTACATTCAGATGGCACTGTGTAAACATTTTTCCTCTGCTTACCGTCACTAACGTACTGTCTCTTCTCTTCAGCATCGGTAGTCATCTCAAACAGATCTCCATAAGCACGCGCAAGTCTCCAAAGGAAGTCCACAGAGTTTTCATACTGAAAGCAGAGGACAGCTAGGTAATTTAAATCACATTCTGATTAGTTTAATAGTTTCCCTTCATAATGCTAAAAGTAGGTTATCAGGTTATGGCATAAATCTTTAGTTATTTTACATCTTTCTATACTACTACTAGTTTATGTAAGAACCAGATAGTTTATGCAAGAAACAGTACCATAAACTACTAGTTTATGTAAGAACTTTTTTTTTTTTAAATACCCTGGGCTGTCTAAAGAGCTTTTTATTTCATAAATAATTTCCAAGGTTTTTTTTTTAATTGTTAAAAAATAAGAAGATAATCCAGTCAAGCACAACAAATATCTGAATGGTGTGCTGTGTATTTTCTTTATGAATGCCATAGGCACCACACTCATTCACAATTAGTGCCTTATCTACCTTCCTGGGTATTTCAATATGTAAATGAAACTATAATCAGAACTACAGTTTGCCAAGTCAGAAGAAACTGATACACTGATGTTAAACACTGCACATCAAACCACTTTGAAATTGAATCTGGAATTACCTTAATGCATGAAGTGAATATCTACTGAAAGGAATAAGGAGACTACAGGCTCATAGTTTGATTTCTTGAGAACATTTGGTCTGATTACTACTTAATTCCACATGATCTTCTCATACAGATGATTCCAAACCCAGCAGAAGTAAATATCATTTCCACAGAAAAATACCCACGATCTTTCTTTGTTGCATGCAGAAATATACAAATCGAACCAAGCCTCAATGTTATTGTGCTTGGATGGAACATAAAATAATAAAACCTTTATGCCCACAAAAAAAAAAAAATGATACTGCCTTAAACATTGCAAAGTATAAGTTAATAACAACATAATATTAAATTTACCCATTAATACCTTGCCATCTTTCTCACACAACAATCTGAAGCCCTCCTTTTTATCATCCTGGGAACCCTTGTGCAAGTTGTCCACCTGCTGTAAAAATTTAAGTAATTCTTCTTCTTCTGATTTCACAGCAGCATCAGATGATTTCATACGTTTCTTTTCTTCCTCGGAGTCTCCTTCAGAATCAGTATGAGCTGTAAGGTAACTAGAAAACAGAAGATAGTAACTGTCTTTCAGAAGAACATTGGTAAAACATTGTGAAATTTAATCGCAAAGATTTCAGACCACAATTTCTCCCAGTTGTCTAATCTTAGATGATTTTTTAATTCAAGGTATTGAGCTTATTATTACTATTATTTTTTATCTTCAAAGGGACAGCACAATCATATTCCAAATATAACAGACAAGTAATTACTCTGTCCTGCTGCCTAATACTACATTATAAAATGCAGATACATATTAAAAACACTCGTATCCTTGTGTTTCAAATGCAGAACACTTTAAATCATTAATGTGCATTAAGACATGCTCTGTAACCCTGAATAGGCTTTTCCAACTCTTTACCTAATTTCCCATATTTTCTGAAATAGAAATGAGCTTAATAATAAAAATGGGCTATAAGAATGTTTCTTAAACACTTTTAAGAGCTAAATATAAGCAGTAACATCTCTGCTACAAATTTCTTTATTTCTTTTGATCATTCAGAGTTACATGTAACTGAGAAAGAGCTTTTATTAATTCATTATGCTTAGTCAAGTACACAGCAGAAGGTAGTCAAGGACAAAGAAGTATTTACAACAGCCATAAATATCATGCAGAGATAAATAGGTGGCCTTACTGTCAAAATGCTGAACATTATTAGGATACTTCAGTTTCATATAGGAGCAGCTGAATGGCATTATTTTAAAAGTCACTGTTCACTTACATACTAAATACAGAGAGAGATGCCTAATCCTCTGCATTTCAACTTTTCAAAATATTGTTCTCATGACAAATAATAACGTAAAAGTATTAACTACTACCTTAGAGTTTTTAAAAAATACAACTATGAACAGAAAAAACATGAAATGTAGTATACACATTCAGAAAAAAAAAATAGGCTATGGCAGTTGAAAATATTGAAAATATAAAACCTTTTTTTTTTTTTCCAGAAATATAACATGTACAGTATATTAGCAATATAAATAGAGGTTTAATAACCATGGCCATTAAATGTTCTGGTTTCAAGATTTTGCTTTCAGAAGAGACCAGATCTAAAACATAAGCAGATACTCTTACGATCTGTAAATGAACAAGTGCAACTGCTTATCAAGCTACAGAAGTGCTAGATGTAGTGCAACAGTTTAACTCCAAAATTAACTCGGGAATATGGGAAAGATGAGTCAAAAATATATTTGGATAAAATAACATATATATAAACCAGATAGAAGTTTTCAAACTGAAAACCAGCATGGAGCAGAGCTGAGACAGAAAACTTTACAGAGATTCCTAAAGACCTCTTTTACACAATCCTGATGATGCTGAAGTTGATGACACATTCTATGTTGTATCCTGCAGAATCTTTACTTGGATGTCACTGAACATTTATAGTTACTCTGAAACGGGTGCAGAGCTGCATTATACATATGCTGAATCTGTAAGATACATTCTCAAATGAAAGAAAATGTTTGAAACCCAACAAATTTGGTTTGAAGTGAATAGTGTTTTTCATGAGAATGCCAGAAACTAAATGTTCTGACACCAAAATGGCCAAGAGAGAGCAAACAACTTATAGTGCTTAAGATTCAGCATGAATCCTCTCAAGATCATAGAATCACAGAATCATTTGGCTGGAAGGGACTTTCAAGATCATCAACTCCAAGGTGCACCATCATTCCTCTAAAATTTTCCTTTATTTCCTAAGAAAAATAACTTCATAGTGCCTTCAGAGGGTACTCTAGTTTCCTCTTCTTTGGGTCCAGAGCTGATACTGCTGCCTCCCAGCATTTCTTACAGGAAGAATACCAAGGTGACAGTCAAAGGCTTCATGGGTTATCTGTGATGAATTCCCACCTCACTAGTCACATACTCCAGGCAAACTTCTACATTGCTCAGGGGTCATGGAGGTAAAATGACAGCAAAATAATTTAATCAAGTCTAAAACATTAAATATCACTTCAATTGTTTTGGCAAAAAATACATAAAGAATGTTTTTTCTGGTTTACATCTGATTACATTAATTTTCTTACTAGCTTCCTGTCTGATCCTTTCATATCTGAAACATTTAAGCATGACAATATAACATTTTAAGAAGGCAATACAGATGTTTAAAAAATAAACAGCTAAGATTCTTCCTAACAACTTGGGTAAGCCGTACTTTACCAGTCCAAACTGAAGCCAGTTTTATTACAGGATAGGGAGTGTAACAGATACTGCTGATATACAACTAGGTTAAGTGGAGCTTGATAACTGACTTCAACACAGCAGGTAGCAGGCTCATATATTCACTTATTCTAAGCAAAGCATGTTATGAGAAGCAGTACTATACTAATTAAAAAAAAAATCAGTACTAACACAGAACAGATTCTTTTTAACAATTTTAAAACCTTCAACAGTCTACAGGAAACTAACAAAAATATGAGGAAGAGTCATTACGGTTTGTTTTACAAATAATTAATATAACAATAATGACATGCACAATTTTACCTGGTATTTTCCTGCACGAGATTTTATCAGAGGATAGATAGAAAAGTGAGTATTCACATTACAACATGACTAAACATGTTGAACTATATTTGAGAAAATTGAATAAATTTGAAAATGTCTACAGTCACTGCCAACTCATTTTCACCTTTGTTACCAATTTATTTTACCTAAGAGACAAGAAACAGTGATAAGAATGCAAGGAGCAATGACCAACCAACAGGACTCAGTGAATCACACAGGACTGTTCAAAGTTCAAAGAACAAGTGAAAACTGTCCTGGAGGTTCACCATACTGTGGCTAAGCTGTTCTGTAAATTCTGGCATCTAGTACTGTATTACCAAAAAATCCCAAAGAGCTACATAGTATAAGCCACCGCTGTGGTATAAACTTGCTTTGCTGTTTCAAAAACAGTGTTGGATTGACTGTAAATTGGCAGACATGTATCATCTGTTTACAACACTTCAGCTTTTAGACAGATCAAATATAATCTGCTGTTCTCCTGCCAACTTCAAAAAAATCACAAGATGACACAAACACCATCTCATCTGCTCCAGTTAACTCAATATAAAGTTGATTATATGTCACAGACTGGTCTGGATCAAATTTACACTGTATGACCCAGAAGAGTTTGGCAGAACAGGTTCTTAGGCCAACTGAGAGTTGCACTGAAAACAAATGAACAGCAAAAATAAGTGAAGAAATTGTAAGTGAAGTGATACTTAGAAATGGGCAAGGGGAATGTTTCTTCTTGCTGAATATGTAAACTACTTCAAGGGAAAATTACAAATAAAACATCTGTAGAAAAAGAAGCTACATTGCAGTGAATCTTTCCGGTGACTAATACCAAATGTAATTTTAAAAGCTTGGATGCCAGGTGACTAGTGCCAAACATGACACTGTTCACCACTGCTTTATCACAAACAGCTTTAAAGGCAAAAATAAAAAATTAGGTGACACTTTCCACCCTGGGTGATCATCTAGACACAATTTACTGTATTTCTAATTGAACAAGTGTTTGTTACACATTCTCAGATGTTAAAGATGAAGGTTTTCACTAGTAACTGATGGAAAATTGAAACAATTTGTTAAGAACGTAATATTGAAAAGCACAGACTAGAAACGGTAAGCTCTTCAGCATTCAATGTCTTGTCCATTCAGTGCATCTTCCAGGTTATCCATTATTATATATAAAAGAAAAAAAAATTAAATCTCACTTACTAAAAAGCATATGATAATTTTCCACTTAGAGGAATATATAATTTTTGAAAGGTAAAATAAAAAGCTTCTTTTCCCATTGAGGAACGTGATCAGAGCAGATTTTCATGGAAAAATAGGTATTAAAAGCTTTTCTGAAAGAAGTTTACAAATCTGAAACTAATGTAGTCATCCATCACAAGTCCATATAACTCTTAAGATTACTTCATCTATTGTTCACCATCTTCCATTCCATTTGTCAGGTAAAAACAGAAGTGCCTAACACAAGCAAAACCTTATCTTCTAGATGAGAATACTGCTGAGGCAGTAAGATGTGTTGCGTGTACTTTAGATAGAATACAGAAAGCAGAGAGAAATACAATCTTTCTATGATCGTATGAAGAAAAATGTGTTGATACCATCTCTCACAGCAAACTCTCACAGAACATGCACTACTGTTGTTAAGTTACAGAAGACCTCCGCTGTACACGTTGCAACTGTACACACATTAGTATTAACAATGTGTTTCCATTTGGCAGAGAAACAAGGCAAAATGGAAAAAGTAAATTATTTAAATTAAATAAAATTATCTTAGATTTAGAGAAGATGTACTTGATGCAATTGTTTTGCATAAGGTGTTATTGGGAAAAATATACCTCTTTTTGAAAGTGATTTAAAAAATAGCATTGGAAAAGCACATACCCAAATGACTAACACTATCTATAACCTTTAATTATCTTCCTTCCTTCTGACAGTACACAAATACTTGCCAGAAAAGGCTTCTGTTAAGGACACGTTCAAAGCTCTTGCACACTATAATCACTTATATTGGATCATCTCATCAGCCTCTTTGTCACACAGAATAACCCGAACAGACAAGTTTCCTTGGCTAGTTCTTAAACAGCAACACATCTCTCCTGACCAGCAAATGAGATCTTCTCAAATGCTAGGTGTGGAATAAACCCTGTATTGTAACTCTAAAACTTGAGTATTTGTAAACTAATCCCTTAGACTTATCTACATCTCCAAATATTTCATGTATGATATAAAGGCTTCTACAAACTAATTAATGGATAAAACTGAGAACCTAGTAGAACTGAAATACTTCACAGACCATATGAAGGAGGAATGTCTGAACATCCCTGCCAAACCCAAATACTTAAAATAAAGAACTGATTCATAACTGACAGGTCTCAAAATATGGTAACAAAATATAATCCTTGTAAAGCATGTGGGCTGGGATGTAACACAACAAGAAATTCTATCCACTGAAAATAAATTTAGCAAAACTCTTAGAAAAACAGAATTCCATTCATTATTATATGCGGCGTGTTGCTGTCTTAGTTAATTAATAAATCCTTAAAAGAAAAAAAGTAACTTAAAGCAGGTAATCTATAGATATAATTCTGCCTACACAGTAATGTGTTACACACTGAAGAGATGGTTTGAAAAAAATCAGTTGCTATAAACATATACTTACTAAATTTCATATCAGAATGCAATCAGATTATACCAAAACAATGCTGTCATTACAGGAGAGTAATGTCATCACCTTTTTTACATTACTACTAGAGAGTATTTAGGCAACATATGAAAAAACAAAAATGCAGTCTCTTTCCTGGACACCAGGTACATCATATATCAGCATGTTACTCAACTCAGGTGTATAAAAGATGTAATTAACCACAATGGGATTACAAGATGTGATTAAAAACTACAAACTTTCTACCTTACTGAGTCAGTACCCTGAATCCCTCATGATTACTTTTTCAGTCATCAGAAAGTGTATATAACAGCAAATAAACATACTGCTATTTGTACAGGTGTTGCATGTGGACAGAGTTTTCAGCACATGTAATACCTTTAGGCAGAATACTGTAATAACTCCTCTTTAACGCCCACAGAAGACAGTTATCACAATCACAGAACTTTAGAGGCTGGTAGGGACCTCCAGAGATCATGAAGTCCAACCTCCCTGCCAAGGCAGGATCCCCTGGGGTAGTTCACACAGGTGGGTTTTGAAAGTCTCCAGAGAAGACTCCACAACCTCTCTGAGTAGCCTGTCCCAGTGCTCTGTCACCCTCACTGTAAAGAAGTTTCTCCTCATGTTGAGGTGAAACTTTCTATGTTCTATTTTGCAGCCGCTGCTCCTTGTCTAATTGCTGCTGATCAGCAAAGATTGGCCAGATCCACTTGATGCCCACTCCTCAGATATTTGTATACATTCATGTACATTGATAAGATCTCCTCTCAGTCTTCTCCAGGCTGAACAGTCCCAGGTTTCTCAGTCTCTCTTCTTAGAGGAGATGCTCAAGTCCCCCAGTCATTCTCATGGTTCTCAGTCGGACTCTTTCAGCAGGTCCCTGTCTCTCTTGAACTGGGGAGCCCAAAACTGGACACAGTATTCCAGGCATGCTCTCACCAGGGCAGAGTAGAGGGAGAGCAGAAGCTCCCTAGACCTGCTGGTCACACTTTTCTTGATTCACCCCAGGATGCCACTGGTTCTCTTGGCCACAAGGGCACATTGCTGTTCCATGCCTGACCAACCTGATCACCTTTTACGATCAGGTTACCTGCTTGATGAATGAGGGGACTTCAGCAAAGCCTCTGACACCATCTGCCACAACAAGCTCCTGGAAAGCTGGCAACTCATGGCTTGGACAGATCCACTCTGAAATGGGCCAAGAAATGGCTGGAGGGCCAGGCCCAGAGAACGATGGCGAATGGTGCCACATCCAGTTGGCAACCAGTCACTAGTGGTGTGCCCCAGGGATCAGTGCTGGGCCTGATCCTGTTCAACATCTTTATTGATGACCTGGGCAAGGAGATTGAGTCCAGCATCAGTAAGTTTGCAGATGACACCAAGTTCGGAGCAGGTGTCGATCTGTTTAAGGGTAGGAGGGCCCTGTAGAGGGACCTGAACAGGCTGGATGGGTGGGCAGCGACAAGTGGGATGAGATTTAACAAGGCGAAGTGCAGGGTTCTACACTTTGGCCACAACAACCCCAGACAGTGCTACAGGCTGGGGACAGAGTGGCAGGAGAGCAGCCAGGCAGAGGGACCTGGGGGTGCTGGTAGATAGTAGAATGAACATGAGCCAGCAGTGTGCCCAGGTGGCCAGGAGAGCCAATGGCATCCTGGCCTGGATCAGGAATAGTGTGGCCAGCAGGACAAGGGAGATTATTCTTCCCCTGTACTTGGCACTGGTCAGGCCACACCTTGAGTATTGTGTCCAGTTCTGGGACCCTCAATTCAAGAGAGATGTTGAGGTACTGGAATGTGTCCAGAGAAGGGCAACAAAGCTGGCGAAGGGCCTGGAGCACAGCTCTGTGAGGAGAGGCTGAGGGAGCTGGGATTGTTCAGCCTGGAGAATTGGAGGCTCAGGAATGACCTCTTTGCTGTCTACAAGACTACCTAACGGGATGTTGTAGCTCGGTGGGGGTTGGTCTCTTCTCCCAGGCAACCAGCAACAGAACAAGGGGACAGTCTAAAGTTGTGCCAGGGGATGTATAACCTGGGTATTACGAGGAAGTTCACAGAGTGATTTGCCTTTGGAATGGGCTGCCCAGGGAGGTGGTAGAGTTGCTGTCCCTGGAGGTGTTCAAGAAAAGACTGGAGTGCCATGGTCTAGTTGATTGGATAGGGCTGGGTGATAAGTTGGACTGGATGAGCTTGGAGGTCTCTTCCAACCTGAGTGATTCTATGATTCTACTGCTGTCCACCAGAACTCCATGGAACTGCTTTCCAGCACAGCAGCCTTCAATCTGTACTGGTGCCTGTTGTTATTCCTCCAGATGGAGGACCCTGCACTTGTCCTTATTAAATTTCATATGGTTAGCCTTTGTCCAACTCTTCATCCTGTCCAGATCTTGTTGGATGGCAGCATAGCCTGGCAGGCTGTCAGCCATCACCACTCCCTCCCCCCGCCAAGTTTTGCGAACTTGCCCTCATCCAGGTCATTGATAAAGGTATTGAACAAAACTGGACCCAGTACTGATCCCTGGGGAACACCACTGAAAAGCACATAGACACCATGAAAAGCACAAGAGCATGCACATGGTTTGAACTGTGTTAGAGACACGAGACAAGATTGCAGTAATATTAGGACTTTTAAAATTACACCATCATTATGAACTTTGCCTCTCATTGCACAGCTATGTAGCAATACTGCATCAGATTGTAATCAAAGGCACGCTTAAATATCTGTATTATGATTGGCATTAACCCAACTTCAGCTATAGCGCGCTCAAGAGTTTTCTCTGAATTAAAAATACTACTTTGAATTTTTGTGTTTTTCCTCGAATATAAGGAAATATAAAATGCATATAAAACTTCAAAAGGACTCTCGTTTGCAATATGAAGTTTCACATAGGTAATCAAGCAGTTTGCACTGTATGCATACTGTAATACATTCAAAATATTATTGACTCACCCTCCTTCACTTTCCGCCTCCTCAGAGCTGGTAGTTTCTGTTGCACCAGAAGCTGTCTCACCTTTTCTCCGCTTGGTAGCTCTGTGTGATGGGCTGACCCTCTGAACATCTCCCTTTCCTTGAAGTTCATTTCGAACAAGCTCTTCAAGCTTTGGAACAGCTTCTTTCAGAAATGTCACCTCTCTCTTCAGTTCATCCACACTGACTAGCAAGCCATTCAATTTTTCCAGTATCTGTAGTTGTCTTCCATGTAAAACCATTACTGCTCCTTGCTCATTAGAAATTTCATCTTGCAAACCCACCGAATTAAGCCTGTTACCTACATCTAGGAATGCAGGTATGCGCACAGCTGCACTGGGTTTTCGGATCTTACGGTACCAAACCAGCATCAGGCTTATTCCAGCAGTCCCTGCCATTATGCCCAGTATTAGTCCTTTATTTTCAAAGGGAGACATTTCTGCACTCTCCTAAAACAGTGAGACAATAACTGGAGTTAAGGATGTTTATGCTCGTCTACCCAAATGACTTCTCTTTGAAGTGTAATGCTACAACACCGGCGCACGCTGCAGACACAAAGTTACAATACAACTCTTGGCAGATTATGCAGTAAAGGGCTATGGGCAATGACAGCAAAAGCCAGACGGCTGCGGAGCTGAGAGAGACCGGGGATGATGAGGGGCACACGCTGCTGCAGCGGTACACGCAGCAGCGCAGCCTTAGCTTTTAGCCTTCTCCCCATCTTGGGATTTTCATCGCTTTAAAGCGAGAAACTCATTAACCGGATTTTCCGCAGCTGCAGAGCGGCGGAAATTCAGCTGTCAGGCCGTGGCGCAGCCCACGCCGCTCGGAGGGGTGCTTCCCCGCCGCCCTGACCCCATTGCGCTGAAGGGTTCCTGGAGCTCTGTGGTTACCTCCCCGTGGGGGACCGCCCCTCCCGCAGCCCGTCCATGTTCCGGCTGCCCCGACAGGGGTCGTCGCCGCCAGCAGCGCCAGCCCTGGACCCCACGCCGCCCCCATTACGTACCGGCGGGCCGGTCCGGGAGCAGGAGAGGGTCTGGCCCAGGTGCGGCACCCCGCGACCCCGCAGCTCTCCCGCCGCGGCAGAAGGGGCGGTGGCGGGGCCGCCCCGGGGCGGTGATACCCGGATCAAGGGGGACGGGCCTCCGCCGCAGTCGAGCTGCGCTGCCCTGTGGAGGAGGGCCGTGGGACGGCCCCTTTCGTGCTGTGGTCTCCTGGCTCCACGGTCGCCCTGTAACCCTAGCAGCCCCAGAACGGGCAGGCGAGCGGCTCTCTAGACTGGCCGTGGCCTCCAGCTGTTAGCCCCAGTGGGCCGCAACGCTGGGGGTCTCGCCGGGCGGTGCTGTTGGGAGGGCGCGGGCTGCACCTTCTTAAGATGTGGCTCAAATACGCTGTTTGAGTGCACATTCATCCGTTTAGGTGCTTCTATTCTGTCTGTTGGCTACTTTTTTTCAGAAACTTGTCTACTTCTATGCCCTAGAGAAACTGTATTTCCACTACATTAGTGGAGAGCTGAAGCTGACCAAGCTCGGAGAACCCCCACCAGTTGCCAGAAGAGCTGTCTTGGCACAAGAGCTTCATCGCAGTTTTAGCCATCTAACGGTCCAAAGCTGATTTCTCTAAAGTCCATAATATATTGCCCAAAGTCAGAGAGGAATTTGGGTTTGACTGCGTGTGGGAGGTATTATTGCTTCTGCATCCCATCTGAGACATCAGTTTTGCAAGTGATGCAAGACCCTTCTTTCTGCTTAATGGCAGTATTTCTGGATCTGACTCCTGTGCCTCTTGTTTCTGACTTTGAATGGAAGAAGGATCATCACCGACAACATGCTGCACCCGTGCATTTTTCTGAAGGTTTCTGGAGGGTTCTGTTGTGAAGACTCAAGGACACCATTATGGAAACATCTGTATCTGTACAATGAAAGAACCTGCTCTTCAATGGTTGGAATTTTCTTCAGACATACCGCTCAGAAACAATGGAACACAATTTAGTTCTTAAAAAAAGAAAAAAAATTGCCTTTAAAAGATGGACAAAATGCTGATAAAGTATTTAAACAAGTATTAAGAATCAAAGAAGTCTTACTGCAGATTAGGAAACACAAATCAGTCTAATGTCTGTTTTCAAAGACTTCATTTAAACTAACTACAGCTGCTAACTCCTTGAAGAACCTGAGGATAAAAGTAGTCTTTGGTGAGATCAAACTACGACCTGAGAGAAAAGTAAAATTCTGTTAAAATGGAAAAATGAATTCTGTTTCAGTATTCTACAGTTTTCCTAGTTACAAAAAAAAAAAATTAAAAAAAAAATCTCTTCATATGTTTATAATTTGAGACTTTTTTAAACTGAGGATGGAAATTCCCATTTTATTACAACTTTACTAAAATAAAAAAAAAATAAAAGGAAATTTCATTACAAGTAATTGTTTTAAGTTATGTAATCCACTGCATGTTAAAATGGAACAGAACTACTGTGGCGGGCAGGGCATGGCCCCACCGGAGGTCTGAATATGTGGTGCGAACTGTGATGGGGCACACCCCAGTCCACTGCCCCACCGGAGGTGTGAATGGGGCAGGAAACGGTCTTCCTCCCCACCTCTGTCACCAGAGGCTTAGTACAGTAGGTGTGAAGTGTCTTCTCCCACCCTCCCTGGGCTTGAACACAGAGGGAACAAATCGCCCCAGTATATATATATTTGGCAACCGGACAGATTGGAGTGGGACCTTCACTGGGACCTGCACTAGGACCTGAACAGACCTGAACACGGACTTGGAGACACAAACCTCACACGGATTTTGAGCCGGACTTTGAGAAGCATCCTGGTTTCTTGCTGCAGGACCTGTCTCTAACAGTAAACTGCAGCCATTCGTGGGAATACCGCGGAGCACCCTGGCTTTCTCCTGCCTTGCTTCGTGATCGTGACTTTGTGAAAGCCATGCCTACAGTCACCTTGGACTTCAGTGGGCACTGGACTCTGGACACTGTCGTAAAAGAGACAGTTTCCCATCTGTAAGTAGGGCAAAGCTGTTTCATGCCCAAACCTTTCAATTTTTCTGATTTTTCTTGAATTACAAGAAAAGGCATCCTTGTGAAGACTTTTCCCAACCGAATTAGAACCCAAACTTAAACTAATTTACACACAGATTGTGGGTGGGGCTTTTGGAAATTATAAAAGCTACATAATTTATAATTTCTGCCTCTTCAACCGCCCACAATCAATTCAACTACACAAATCTCCATGATGGTGTATCAGGCATTCAGGAACACTATGAAAAACTTGTTGGAGAACCTTTATTTTCTCTTTTCAATACCATCTATTTTTCTAAAAGATAATTAAAACAGGAAAATATTTTTAAAAGAGAATTGCAGGGCAAACATAGCACAAAGCTGAAACAAAAGATTATGGATACAAAAAACTAAAGCAGCTGGTACGCTCTTATTTCTTGAAATGACCTTCAACAAGAGATAACACATACAGAATCTTTAAATATGTTAGTAGCACTTCATACTTATTACTTCAGCAGTTGTCTCATAAGCATAAAATCAAACCTTGTTAATAAATCACCAGATATTGTGAAACACCTGCCTTTAGGCAGACTTGCATCCAGCCTGCTGGAAGTCCTGCTTTTCTGTCATTTTGTACTGAACTTTCTTGAATCCTTTGTTGTAAAAATAATTAAATTATATCTTACCTCAAAGGGACAACCATTCATGGTCAGACTTGTCAATATTCTCTGCTACTCTTTCCCTAAACAATTGTGCAGTGCCCTTAACAAACAAATAATAAATTGGAGTTAAAAGCAGATGGATAATAGCACACTGATCTCTATTTTCTTCATAACAGAATACACTGCTTAGGGTAGTTCCTAGAGGAGATGAGTTGCTGTAACTGCTGCTGCCTTTATGTCTGTGTGCATGCATGTGTAATTGTACCTCATCATCCTCTCAAGCATTTTTATATCTTTGGCTAATCTCAGTCAAATTCAACAGAGAAATTAGCTTCTGAATTTTCTTCAGATTAGTTTAATATATTAAAGGAGAAAGCCCTGGATTAGTAGAAGACTACTCACTGCTTGTTGCACAACTGAGAATCCACGCTGGAGAAACACATTTTTCAAGGACAGAAAAAAACCCTAAAGCACAGCTTTATTAGATGTGGGAAAATAGATCTACAAGATATAACCTGATACGAAACCTGGCTTCATTAGTTCAGCTGCACATACAACCATTTGTTTGTTTGTTCATTTATTTATTCTGTTGATAGGATCCAGTGCTGCAATTTCAGCTAAGTACAAATGGGCACTGATGTCATGTCATCTTAAAACCAGAAAAATATGTACACATTGTTCCTGCTTCTTTGTGTTTGTCTTCATCTCACGAGAAAGCTCAAGGACACTATCAAAATACATTTATGCAAGTGATGTTAACATTTTAGGCCAAGGTACGGAATTCTATTTCCTTGATGTAAGAGATAAGAGTTGGCAGCCTGTATGTTGTGTTGACAACAGAAATAAATACTCAAGGCTATATTAGATGCAATCCCCCATCACTGCCTGATTCCTTCTGTATTGGGTTAAGGCTAGCTACCCCGAGCCCAAAAGCCCAATAAAAACTCAATCCAATTTGGGAGTAAAAACGGTATAAAAAACTTTAACAACAAATAGGAGGGAAAGGGTTTTTTGCAGAAGGTGGGAGAAAGGGGAAACAAACTTCCAGATATGGGGAACAAGGGAGAAGGGTACAGAGACCGGGGAGAAGGGGAGAAAGGGAGAAATACAACCGTGGCAGGCAATTGAGTCCCAAGGCTGAGTTCGATAGCTTTGGTGCTGAAGGAAAGCAGGATGCAGGAATTTTATGGTGAAAAGAATTAGTCCCAGTTGCAGAAGAGAGCAATGGTGCTCTTCACACGGTGGCAGGGAAGCACGTGGTCTAGCAGCAGAGAGCAGCAAGCACTTGCTCAAGCAGCCAGGACAAGGAGAAGAGAGAGGGGAAACTGGGTGCCGTTCCACACGCCCTCACACCCGCTTTTATAGGCCAAATCCTAGCAGGAAGTGGGAGTGGCTAACCATGACACCTGGGAAAAGGGTCAAACCACCCCTTGGGAGGAGTCAGGGGGGGTCCCGGGTGGGCTTAACTCTTTACACCTTCACAAAGAAGAGTGGGCCTGGGAGCACCTGGATATACTCCAAAGGAAAAATACACGAGTAGTCATTAAAAAACAGAAGAGTATGTATGTACAAATGCATGTTTTACATATATAGATATATTCCTTAGGAGTCAGAAGCTGAAACAATGAAACTATTTATAAACATGTGTGTGTTGTAGTTTAAGGGCTAACAGGTGGGCAGGTGGAACCTGACCCCAGTGGCATCACCAGGTCATGTTATTCCCCACCCTTTCCTGCCTATCGTGTCTTTAAGGAGACAGGAAGTTTAGGCAACTTCTTTCCTCTTCAGCCTCCTGCCTGGTGGGAAGCTGTTGCTGGGATCTGCTCTGGCATGGTTGGGCCTGCCTTCATGTGTTGTGAGGGAATCCATTTAGCTTGGAAAAGAGGAGACTGAGGGGTGACCCCATCAATGTTTATAAATAAGTAAAGGGGGAGTGCCAGGAGGATGGAACCAGGTTCTGCTCAGTGATGCTCAGTGACAGGACAAGCGGCAATGGGTGGAAGCTGAGGCATAGGAAGTTTCATGTAAATATGAGGAGGAAATTTTTCACTGCGAGAGTGACAGAACACTGGAACAGGCTGCCCAGGGGAGTTGTGGAGTCTCCCTCTCTGGAGATATTCCAAACCCACCTGGACACATTCCTGTGTCGTCTGGTGTAGGCGATCCTGCTCTGCAATGGATGATCTTTTGAGGTCTCTTCCAGCCCCTGACATTCTGTGATCCATTGCCATCCACAATTCGGGTTTGTATGTATCTGTTTATATCACTTTTCCCTTAATATTTTTTATTATTTGTTAAATTTACTTCCTTAACTTCGAATTCTGTGCAAGTCCTTTTGTTTACCCCTCACTTCCCTCACCTATCTTTTACCTGAGGGGGA
Organism: Psilopogon haemacephalus; assembly: GCA_013396835.1. NCBI lineage: Eukaryota > Metazoa > Chordata > Aves > Piciformes > Megalaimidae > Psilopogon > Psilopogon haemacephalus. Next base: position 13,761 of record VWZI01023915.1, on the reverse strand, counting down.
TAATCTAAATTCTGTGAGGTTTGTGCCCTGAAACTTTAAATGATGAGATTGTAGGTGTGTACACATCATTCCTTATCACCCCATGTACTTTCTTCCATTTAATGAGAAGTGTCTTTATTTTTTCCAGCTTCTCTGTCAATATGGTACTTTAGAGCATATTGAAGTATTTTAAACAGTTTTACCATCTTCACCTGCATAAATATTGCCTCATACATGGCCCCGGGATATCTGCTGTTTCACATTAAAAAAAGCCCTTGATCCAGGGGATATAGTGTGTTCTTCCATCATTTCTGCCCCTGTTCAGTGCTAGCACTTCTAAGCTTACAAAAAACTCCCTTCTGATTTTAACTTTCAATCTAGGCCACTAAGGGTGTGTGTATGTTAGCAAGCAGTGGGGATGACCGGTGTTAGTCTCTAGGCAAAACAGTTGGTGCTGAAGCCATGACATCCATGCTGTGCCCCAGATTAACTTTTGACTAGCACCAGTTTGATCATAGGGTTGTGCTTCTGCAATGGATCTTCCCAACATGCAACTCTTATGCCCTAAATCTAATCCATGGGGTGAAGCAAGGCTTGCCAACCAGGATAATCAGGAGACTTGATTTAGAAGTGCACACTTAACCCAGCCAAAATCATTACTCCATACATACATATTTACACTAGAAGTTTTGGTTGTGGGTTACACAATTTTTCAGGCAGGACAGAGCAAATGCAGGTCAGAAGGTCACCTTCCTTCAGCAGTTACTGTGTAGTGGCAAAGGGGTTCCTTCATCATTCTAAAATTATTTTTGGACAAAGACAGTTGATAAGTACAGCAAAAAGCATAAGGAAAAGTGGTGAAACTAGGAGAGTTAAGGAAAACCAGAAAAAAACTCCTAACCAGTTACAAGAATTTTGCTATATACAGTAACGGAACTGGATTTCTACTGTATTCAATGCATGCACACATATACAGACACACAAGTATATTTATATACACAGCACTTTAGCTTTGCAGATTGTTTCAGTCCCCTTTGTCAGCTGGAAGCAGGTCTGTTAAGGCAGTATATAAATGTAGACTTTATTGGTTTAATTGCTGTTTGCACCCAGTCCTGATGTTTAAGATTTTTTTTCTCTAATTCTGAGCTGCAGATTCCTGAAGACTAAAAAATAAGTAAACCAGACAACCTCTATGGATTTTGGTGAGATGAATTTGCAAGCCTTGCACACATTCACAGTTCTAGTGCTGCTACCTTGTGGGGAAAAAAAATCTCTTGTAAAGGGTCAAGAATGGTAATTATGACCTTTTTTCAGTGTGTGGGTGTATGTATGGTTTTGGGTTTGTTTGGTATCTGTTTGTTTGTGGTTCTGTTTTGTCTGGTAGTTTGTTTTAATTTAGAGTATTTCATTCAGCCTGTATTTGTGTCATTAAACCAGTAGGGTGTATGAGTGGTCCAGTTGTGGTTTGGGCTTTTTGCCTGGATTTGTTTACTGTATTTTAGCAAAAATAACAAAAATCTCAGTACATTCTGGAATATAAGCAGTACTGCTGCCTGCGAAAGAAGTAAAAATGTTTCTTCTATTGCCACTTCTTATAGACATTATTTTAAACTACTGTGAAGTCACCGAATACACAGTTTCAAAAATCAAAATCTAATGAACAGCTAGAAAGGCATCTCAGGAAACATTACACAAGCTGTTTTAAAGAAGCAGATTTTTGTTGAGAGTAGGTATTTCAGAAACATTTTCCTTTTTGTGTGAATTTTATAGTAAAACTGAAATACCAGTTATTTCTGAGAACAACAGAATAAGATTCCAACAACTGAGATGTCTTTTTGTTTGGCTTTCCAGTTTTGAAGTGCACATGCAAATACAGATTTGTATGTCAGCAGGCACATAAAATACTTAATAAGTTTCTGTTGCATACTTACATAATCTACTTTAGCAAGTTACTAAGCAGTTTTGCAAGATCATACATATTCTTAAAGGAGGTATATTTTGTTTTACTCAATATCCTTGGATTGGGAAAGTAGGATTTAAGCAAATGAAACACCTAGAAAAATCAAAGGCAGAAATGAATGGACTTGCCCCACAGCTGGCAAAACTAAAAATAGTATCAAAGCAATTTGATTGTTTTCATTTAAATGAAATTGTGTCTGACACATTTTAAACAGAATATGGGTGTAAAGGTTGATTTGCTCCTACAGCTATTACAAAGGCTAAGAAATGGCAAAATATGGTCTATCTTCCAGATTCAAAATAATCTTTTTCTTTATGCTTCTATTAAAAAGAAAAAAAAAAGCATTTAAAGGAGTCTATTGATCTGCATTCCTCACACAACTTTGAGCTTCTTGCTCAAAGTTGTGTGGGGAATGCAGATCAATAAATTCCTTTACATTTTGAGCAAGAAGCTCAAAGTAAGCTTAAAATTTAGCACTACACTTAGAACGAGTCTGATGCACATCAAGCTCCAGCTGGAGAGCTGTAACTAGTGGAGTCCCCCAGGGATCAGTGCTGGGTCCAGTGCTGTTCAACATCTTCATCAAGGACATTGATGAGGGGACAGAGTCTGCTCAGCAACTTTGCTGATGACACTAAGCTGGGAGGCTTGGCTAATACAGCTGAAGGCTGTGTGGCCATCCAGTAAGACTTGGACAGACTGGAAAGCTGGGCACAAAAGAACCTAATGAGGTTCATCAAGGACAAATGCAGAGTCCTGCACCTGGGGAGGAATAATAAGCTGCACCAGTACAGGCTGGGAGGTGATCTGCTGGAGAGCAGCATTGTGGAGAGGGACCTGGGAGTGCTGGTGCACAGGAAGTTATCCATGGGACAGCAATGTGCCCTTGTGGCCAAGAAGGTCAATGAGATCCTGGGGTGTATTAGGAAGAGTATATCCAGGAGATCAAGGGAGGTTCTCCTCCCCCTCTACTCTGCCCTGGTGAGACCTCATCTTGACCACTGTGTTCAGTTTTGGGCTCCCCATTTTAAGAGGGACAGGGATCTGCTGGAGAGGCTACAAGGATGATTGGGGCACTGGAGCACTGCCTTATGAGGAGAGGCTGAGGGACCTGGGACTTTGTATTATGGAGAAGAAAAGACTGAGAGGGGATTTAATAAATGTTTATAAGTATTTGAGGGCTGAGTGTCAGGAGATGAGGGACAGGCTCTGCTCACTTGCTCTCTGTGATAGGATAAGGAGCAATGGATGTAAGCTGCAGGACAGAAGGTTCCACCTGACCACAAGGGGGAACTTCTTGACTGTAAAGGTCACAGAACACTGGAACAGGCTCCCCAGAGAGGCTGTGGAATCCTTCTCTGGAGACTTTCAGGGCCCGTCTGGATGCATTCCTCTGTGATCTGAGAGAGACTGTATGGTCCTGTTCTGGCAAGTGGGTTGGATCCCATGATCTCTTTGGGTCCCTTCCAACTCCTGATGTCCTGTGATCCCATGAAGAGTTACTCTCAAGAGCCAACAGTGCATAAGGCAGAAAATTATGTAGGTAAGGTATCAATATTACTAATTTGCAACAGACATAGATTTAAAAATGCAGAAATAATGCTAAAAACGTGCTTTTTAAAAAACTTACTGTGGTGTTCTCCCAAATGCAAGTGCAAATAGGATTTGTAAACATGTGGAATAGGTAATCTGTTTGATCTGAGAGTACTCAGTTGTGTTAGGCTGCAGACTAATGCTGCACAGTAACGTTCAACTTTTCCTTATTTTTGTCAGAAACAGCATCATGGCAATATTAAGTATCATGATGCAAGTATGCCTTTGGGCCATGATGTATGCAACTGCTAGCATATGGAAGCTTGGAAGGCAAGGTGGGGCTGCAGAGGAATCAGCAGCACCAGTCTAAGAAGGTCAGCACGTGAGTCAGACACTGGTTGCCTCCAAGGCAACACAATAATCTAATGACAACCCATAACCAGCCTGGTTTTCCCCTGTTCCTGACAGGGGACCTTTTGCCGAGGCTGTTTGAGGCACAGGTGGCCCCCATGACTTCCCCAAAGCCACACATGGTGTTGTTGACAGTTGTCTCACAACCACACCACACCCTACCATTTGCTTCACCTCAAATTCTGCAACCACCGAATTAGGGAACAGGCACTTCTTGCCGAGTGGGGCGGGTGCCAGAGATCAGGGCTCTGCTGAGCAGAGCAGGAGGCTGTGGCGGGAGGCAGGGGTACCCTTGTTACAGCACGCACTTCGCAGAAAAGCAAATTGGTCCATGCTAACCATAGGCAAGCACAGCCTGGAAACTGGAACTATCAGACGAGCTGGGCTGCAAAAGTGCCGTACAATGAAGTGTGAAATATTACTACCTGGTGCTCAGTGGAGGTGTGACGCCTGTGAGAGCGAAGGCGGTAATATGCCTCCTTGCGAGTGCAGGGTACTAGAGCTCGGAACGCCTTTCTAGCTCTATACCACGTATTGTCCTACATGATACCATGTGTGCCTTCACGGCAGGAAGAGGACGGAGTCCTCCGTAGTTGCCCAGGTGCCCCAGTCTCTCCCCATACACAACAGGCTCTCGGAAATGCTGTGGCCCGATCAGGGCTTCACCCTCCCCTCACCGACATGGCCACAGGGCCGCTTTAGAAGCGACACAGTTTTATTGTGACCGGACGGAAATGCCCCTCCCGCCAGGGGATGCCCGAGGACGTGGCTGTGCGCAACGGCTCCACTGGGTGGCGCGCGAGCACCGCGGCACCAAGGTCTGAGGGAAGGGGCGGGGAAGGCGCGCGGCGCGAACAGTGGCAGGTTCCCCAGGAAGGCCGCGGGGCCGCGGGGCCGCGGGGCCGGACCCGCGGGGCGGCTGCCGCTGGCCTGCAGGCCGCGCGGGCGGAGGTTGTCCTGCGGCTTGGGGTTACTCCGAGGGCAGGACGCTTTCCTAAAGGTGTGGTGCGGCTGCCGCTGAGGCCGTCCCAAGCAGCCCTCCGCTGCGCCCACGCCTTCATTAACCCGCGTCTGTGCGGAAGGGGCTCGGTTGTTCTGGGGTCGAGAAAGGCTGGCGGTATGCCTGGAAACGAGCCTGTTTATAGCGAAGGAAATGTCCACTTACACACTCCGTCCCTGGTGTTCCTCCCTTGTCCGGGTGTATTGCTATGCACTGTGGGGCATTAAACGACGGTGGCCATGTGCCTCGGGTTCCTGCTTCCCCGGCGACAAACAGGAAGCCTCACAGCAGAGTCCACTCGCGTGAGATCCCTGGTCAGACCCGACGTGACTGGGCTGAGATACACATTTGCTGGTTTGTGGCCAGATGTGTGTCTGGCTGTGAAATATTCCGAGACCTGCCCTCTGAGCAGCAGTGGCGGCCATGGTGCCCAGCGGTGCTGAGGGGTGAGATTCCGGTAGAAGCCACTGATTGCTTCGGAAGTTGCTTTGCTGTAGCTAGGAACCTGTCTTAAGATTTTGGCCTCAAGAAATTGAAATACAACAGCCATGAGCTTCAGCAGAGGTAAGGAACGAGAGAAGACATGATCTGAAGTCTAAGATGAAAGAGAAGAGAGAAGTGCATCGTCAGTGGGAAACAGAGCAGCTTGGACCACAGCTTGCTGCTGTCCAAAGGAGGTGCTCTTATACCCTCCCACGCACCAAATCCAGTATTCACTAGGTCACGCAGTGGCCTGCTAGTGAAACTGCTTTTTTGTTGACTTAGTTTTAAAGTCAGTGTGAGAAAAAAAAAAAAGGCAGGAGCATATGAGCAAGAGCTGAAGGAAAAAGATGACTGATTAGACTCATGGAAGTACACTTTGAGAGTGCAGCACTAATTGAGACTATTGCAGTAGAAGGGTACAAATGGCGAAAGACAACACTTGACTGCTTGTATCCTGTGCCTTTACTAGTGTGAAAATACCAGATACCTTAAGAGTAGTTCAGTGAGCAGCAGAGACATTTGAGGTTTCGTTCCTGTTTCTAGTGTAAATCAGAATGTGCCTTATTTCTTGTGACGTGACTCTGTAAGTTGGCCATCACTGAGAAAGGTCTGAGTGTTGTGTCCTTTGAGTCTTATAAAGACCAAAACAACAACAACAACAAAAATCAGAAAACCCCCAAACAACAAAAAACCCACAACCAAAAACCCCATACAACCAACCAAGAGAAACAAAACAAAACAGAACAGCAAACCACAAAGATAAACAGATAACCAGAAGTGAAGTAATCAGAGTTGAAAATGAGGTAAAAGCAAAGGATCAAGAAATAAAGAAAGGTCTGTAGTATTTTCAGTGTCAAGAGAGGTTCTATCTCCAGCCAAGATGACTATGACCTGCGTTCTTTGCTCCTGAATTTAAATGTCTAAACTGAGTACATAGGTGTAAGCTTTCCACAACTTCTGTGGTGAGAAAGACCCTTTCAAAAGTATCTTCAAGCTGAATATTGGTAGTTGTCTATTTGCTTCAGGCTGCAGAGTGCCAAGTCTTGATTTCATGTGCCTAGGACACAAAAATGTGCCTATTGCAAGATGTCCTTGTTGTGGAAATTGAGACAGATAATAAGTTGTGTTATGTAGGAAGCCAGTCCATGTGGTCATCATTGTCTTTTTGGTCTTAAAAAGGATAACTTACTTTCAACCTCTGGCAAAATGTCCTTCAATCTATTTTGAACTGAAACAGGAGAACGAGGGGGAAATCATGAAGCTGCTTATCTTGGCCATCTTCTCCCAAAGGGTTTTACTGAACAGCATTGTAGCAGTGTGGTGAGACAAAGTGTGACCAGTATTTCTAAATAAACATGGGTTTCTGAGTACAATTTTTCTTATCTGTATATTTAAAAAAAATTTTTACACTTGAATCTCTTTGGGGCAATGGCAGTCTTTCTCCGTGACAGCTCTAAAAGCATAATCAGTGATTGACAGTAAAGCACAATAAAAATTAGCTCAAACCAAGCTGGAAAACAGCATTATTATGGGACTTCTAGTTTAAAAAGTCAAGTTGCTACTTAGATTCTAGTTCATTTTCTTTGTAGAATCTGCTTCTAAATACCACGAGAAGGTAAAAAACATGCACTAAGCACAAGCTTCTTATTTTCATCATATTTAACATTTTTATATACTGAAAAAAGTAGTATGTGAAGAGTTCTAGTTTAAAGAAGTCACATGGTACTTGATTTGGTGCTTAAACTGAGCCAGCAAAGTCACAGTAACACTCTAACAATATTGCTCATCAGGAGCAGTGTCCCCAGTTCATATTAAGAGCCCAGCTTCAGTGCTAGTTGTTTTGGACTCAGTAATTTTGGTAGTTTTGCACACTTCAGATAGACTCCATTGTCCGTCTTAGCTAAAATGCATTTCAATCAGCTAAGGGAACAAGTGCAAGTTATTAAACAATTGAGTGTTTAATAAAAATAAAAGCACATACTTGCTGGGGGGAGAGAGAGGGGAAAAGCAGAATTGACTTTACTCTTAAATTCAAATAATATTGACTAGGACTAGGACTGTAATAGGAAGCAGATCTTTTTGTGAAAGGACTAGTGTGGCATAAACCCCTTTAAACCTGGCAAGTCACATGGACTATTTTGGCAGTCATACTAGAGTGAATACACGTATTTGATTCTGGAGGGAATATCTGACATTTCAGACTTGTATTTGTTGTTGGATTGGTGCAGAAAGGACTTCTGACTCTCATACTTCCAGGTTGTGCAGGGCTCTGCACCTTCCCTATGCAAGGGTCTCTAGGCCATTTTGGCTTTCTCATTTGGAGCAGCAGTAGCAACATAGTGCAGAGTTGGCTGGAATTTTCAGAAAATTTATCCACTAGGAAATTAAAATAAAAATGTAATTGACAGGTTTCTGAGCAGCACATTGGCTGTAACAGAAGCCAGGTGGGGTCCCAGACTGCCTGCTTTCCCTGCAGGTTTACTTGGCTTTCTCTATCAGCAGCTCATATGCTTTCTGGGCTTCTTGACATATGAACATGAAAGCTATCATGGATCAGAGAGCCTGTGAACCTGAGAGCTGGGGCCAGGATGAGCCTACATTTGGACAGATGGTGTTTTCCAGAAATGTGAGAGAGAATTTCTGGTTCTCCAGGATGCCAATGAAGGAAAAAAGCAGTTGGTCTTCTGTTCCAGAGCACCTTAGGCAATGCTAGCAGCAGGACATACATCTCCTCCAGCCCAGAAGCAGCAGCAGGGATAAGGTGCTCCAAGGGAAAATGGTCATCCTCTCTTCCCTTTTTCAGATGCAGCAGCAGAAGGGACCTGTTGACTTTTAACTACTCCATGAGCTATGTGGGACTATCACTGCTGGCCTTTCCCTTTTCTAGCACATAACATTTTACAAGGGGATACAGTTGAGGGCTGTTTAACATAGACCAATGAGTAAGGGAAAGAAACAGATGTGATGCCATCTGAGAAAGGCGTCAGGACACCCTTTCTCCTAGATCAGCAATCCTTACGCCTAGTTTGAAACTGTCCTTTATAGCTGCTAGGCATCTACAGTTTTAATGCAAGCAATAAAATGATCAACAACTCTGGCACTAGTACTTTGAGGGTCTCTACTTGTCAGTGGCCATTCTTCAATATAGCTCTGAAGACATGTATTTACAGTAAATGCAATACATTGTTGGCCAGGCAACACATGGTGATTCTGCTTCTCCTAAGTATGGGTTAGAAACTGTTCTGCAGTGAATTCAACTTAAGCTCAGAACACCCTCTGTTATCGAGATTTCAGCTCAAATCCTGAAGTCATTATTCAGACTCCGATTAAACAAACTACACAAGCATAAATCTAACATTATGGCTTGCTGAATTTAAGTCCCAAGTCTTGCTAAAGCAAACTGTTGAGGAAGGCTAAAACTGGGCTGCAGCTTTTAATCTGTTATTTCAAGTCAAGATCCTTATGCCTGTGAATATCACCTTTAATTTTCTTCAGTTTTCACAGTTATCTGTAGTTAGAGGTATTTTCAGAAGAAAATATAGCAGGACGGCCTTGTAAGACATCTGGTCAAGAAGCAGAATTAAACCTGTCACACCTAAGTGATTTGCCAAAAAATAGTGAAAAACACTTTAATGTTGCAGTTCCTCCCTTTTAGGTTGTGAGAAGAGAGGTCATTAAAATTTTTTATTTTTTTTTAATATGTCTTCTGTACACAATACCAGAAGGTTAAACATGTATTTTCTTCTTTGTAAGCAAGTCTGAACTTGTGGCCACAGTCCAGCAGACATTTTTCTTTGTCCGTTAAGGCAATCTCCTACACAGTTTACCAGGGCAGTATGAAATTCCTCAAGCTGTGTTATAAACATTCATCACTAAAGTGCTCCTAGTAACAAGAACAGCAGACAAAATTTAAGCCAGCTCTGTACACTGGGTGTGCTTTGCAGATGGAGGCTTTAGAATCAGAAGTGAACCAGTAAAGCCGAAACCCAAATAAGCCACTGTGAAACGATTAAAGAAGAAAAATTTCCATCATTAAGATTTTTGAGGTTCAGTGAAAGGGAAAATCCTGATTCCATCACTCCAAACATAAGAAAAATTAATACTTGGATGTCAAAGGAGAGGGTCTGAGAAGAGATCTTTTTTCCTCTTTTGAAAAGTCTTGTTTTATCCCCATAGTAGTACTTGACGGAGACAATCTGCAAGTACTTCAAAGCCATGTAGTCTGTATTTTCTTCCCTGGACAATCTTTTTATGATCTTCCTGTTGTCCCTCTTTCTTTTGCTATCTGTCCTGAATGAAAATCTAGAGATGGCAGCTGAAACCAAAGACCATGAGATTCAGAAGCACTGACTCCAGAAGCACTAACTCAGTCTGCAGTTCACTGTGGGACTGAAAGTGGGCACCACCCACAGTCAGGGAGACAATCAGCTCATTCTCATCTTCCTTTTCAGCTGCAATTTACTACCTTCTCTGCCAGTTTCCCTAATTAGTGCAGAGGATTTGTTTGTGTATAACCCTAATAAATCGTAATTACCTTAGGTATTGCACTTCCTCTGGCTCTGACCTTTGGCTCTCCAACCATGCCCCATGCCAAGTACTGGGTGGGAGGATTGGGCAAGGATTTCCTATGTACTGCCATCACCATCAGCAGGGAACTCAGACTTCCCTTCCTCATTTAGGCCTATTCTGAGGGCTACAACTGTTAATGAATTATTTCCTTTATAAAAGCATTTCACAAAATTCAATAGGGGTAAAGCCAAAAAATGATCAAAAACCTGAACAAGTTACTATGGAACTTCTAAAGCATTTTAAAAGAAAGTGTAGGCTTCATAGAGTCTATGTTTTTGTGACAAACCTGTGCAACTCCATGAGAGGCACATTCTTCTGAAGAAATAATAATTTATAAGAGACTCTTAACATGCTGACAGCAAGAGGCTGATGAGATTTTCTGGATATACTATGAGGCTGAAATACCAGCCTGAAATACCAGCCTCTCTACCACTGTAGGCTGCATCTGGTTTTCAAAGAGTTAAATTTTGTGCAGCATTGCTGGCAGGTTTCTGGTGTGTGGATCTAGTGAGTCTTGGAGCCCCATTGGGTTGTAACTTATGGAAAAGGCTGCTCTGAGGCCTGACAAGCCCAGTCCTCTGGAATTTAACAGTGTAATAGAAGGAAACATGCCAAACCATCTACCTGAACTACTATTCCCTCAACACATTCCTCTCTGGTATTTCTTGGCTGACTGCTTGATCTCTCAACTCTAGATCTGAAAAAAGCTGGTGATAAAAGTTGTATTTCTCACGATCTCACATAGTATATGTGGCAAAAATGCCCCAGAATACTATAAAAGTTCTATTTTCCAAATCAAACAAAGCCTGAGAAATAATTACCTTTTCCTAATATGATTATGTTGGTGTATTTTTAGTTAATACTTACAATAGCAAATGAGTGCTCATGAATTTAGATACCTGTATGTGAAAATCAGAAGCACGTCTTTAGATATTTAAGTTTTCAATTTTTGTTTTGAGTAGCCATTGCAAAATCCAGACTTTGAATAAGTTCCCATTGAAAGCAGTCTTAATTATTAAAATGTTTTTAGACTAATAACTGTGACTCTAAACCCACAAATTTAATCCTGTTTTGCCATACCTGCTCACAGTTCTTTCTTCACTGTGGGTGATTTGGTCAAAATCCCCTGTCCCTTCCTCTTCTCCCCATTGAATTTCTATGCAGCTGTTTAAAGCGGATACACAACTAGTGTGAAATTGTGGTCCTATGCAAACAGAGAAGCTTAGCACAGGAAAAGACCCAAAATACAACTAGCGAATCATTATGGAGGTTATTTAATTTACATTTTCATATTTTAGACATGTAGAAGGTTTCTGTGTCTGCTACACAAGGTAGAGAGTTTTCTTTGTTTGCCTGCTTGCTGTGCCATGAGAAAGCAACCTGGGTTATATGGCACATGAAAGTCAGCCGTGTCGGTCAGTGGGAAAATGCAGGGCAGATTTCCTGGAAAAGGTGAAACTAATATTAAATTATGAAGTATTTCCTGTTTAAATTGTATGAAATTGTTGTGATAGACTCTTTTAGAGTCTATCATAAGCATCAAAGGTTGTTTCCAACACAAATAATGTTTAGGGTGAATATTTCTTAGCTCTATACTGAGCAGCATATTTAAACAGGGTAGTAAACACAGCACACTAGATGCTTTGCCAATTGCATGTCTCATAGAAGCATCAGCTCAGCAGGGAAAAACAGGAACTTGGAAGTAATTTTGCCCTATATATTTATGGGCTTTTTCAAATTGTCTTGACAAATTTGCAACCTAAACAAGGAATCCTATTACTGTTCAACTAATTCTTGCTGCTTCTATCTTCTGCTATCACACCAATTTATATCAGGATAGTCTCACATATATAAAATTCCATCTCTTTGTTGTTCTTGTCTATAAAGCAGATTTTTATTCCAAATGTTCTGTGTATCCAAGTGACTGTAATGCATCATAAAATTCGAGTCACAATTACATATATTTCATGGTGCTATTGCATGTAGCAGGCCCCTTAGACCTCTATTGCACTGCCTTCAGCAGGCCTTGGAACAGATCCTGATTTGCTTAGCACACTATTTTGGGAAGTCAGTGACTCTCCTAGAGTTCACCCTGTTTTTCTTTTGTGAAGCTAATTAATTTATAGGCCTTCAGAACCTCAACTAATGTCTTAGGAGCTATTTTGGAGGAGTTTGTTTGTTTGTTTTAAATCCTGGCATTGGACTATTGGTTGTTTATAGACTTAAGAAGATCCTCATGTTTATAGGCCTCTTGAGAAAATAGAATCACAAGTCTTCAATAAAATCTAATCAGCATTTTAAATTACTCACAGATATAGGAGTTTAACTAAACACAGAAAATACCCTGGTGTTCCACCCCACATGGTCTTACCACAGTCAGCTTGGCTTCTATTCTACAAAAACATCCTTGGCTCTTCAAATATGCCAGTAAACTTCCTCTGAGAGGCAGACTTTGGCATACAAATCCCTCAACTCATGCTACATCACCAAAGTTTTCTTGTTAGACTTTGGATGAAAGATTAAAAAATTTCTCCACTGAATCAACAAGCTGCTAGAGGAGCTTAAACTGCTGTAAGCATGGGAAGGCAGAGCAGTTGAGACTATCAGGACAGGATTTGGAACAAGGCGATGTCACAGCCCAGCATCCAACGTTTTTTAGTATGCAAACAGGAAAACATTCAAACTCCAGAATGCTTCTAGCAGCCAAGCAGTTCTGCTGTAACCTGGATGTCACTGGGGAGTTTTATAATAGTCTTGCTATACTAAGCCAAATGGAGATTTTTAGAGAGTTTTGAAGAAGTGTGCTTCTGGAAACTAAACCAAACCAATACTGATACTTTAATGGCACAAGGTTTTGACTTTCTGTCACATAAAGGAGGTTGTACATTGGTTTAATTATTTTTGAAAGTTCACATTGATTCTCCAGACAGTTGTATTATACATGGATACATAAAGAATAAAAAGCTTCCTTAATGGATATCAGATGTATCAATAACTAGAATATCAATAGCATCAATAACTAGAATAAAAGGCAGTTGGTCCCTACGGTAATGTATTACTTTTAATAAGAGTAAGCTAGAGAAAGAGGTATGCTACTAGCCCCTCCTTCTGAGGAAATAAAAAGGGACCGAATACATCCACAACTGTAATGATGTTCATATGGGATACTGGGAAACAGAACTGGTCAGGAATGAGCAGTTGGTTCAAAGAAACAATACATAAAAACGAGTCTAGAAACACAGAACATTTTTTAAAAAATTGTTTTCTGTAAAAAAAATAGCACAGGAAAATATTTGTCCTTTGCTAAAGCAATTTATTTAGAATTGACTAATAAAGCAGTAGTTCGATCTAAGGACAGCAACTATTAAATTTCCAACAAAAATGCAATAGCAAATGCATTTGGATATTAGATGCTAAGAAAAATAAATATATCACAGTACCAATAAACTAATTAATATTTCCAGGAAGGAGGAGCTCTGAGTGTCCCCTCAAGACTCAGAGAACTTCTGAAGTAGAGTTATGCTGTGACCAGTTGTTATAAATATTGAAATTTCATATGCAGAAATAGGAAAATATCCAAATTTATTAACACAAATATCTGCACCAAAAAAACGAAAACAAACAAAACCCCCAGAACAATAAACTGTTTACAACTTACTGAAGGTTCAAATACCCAGTTGGGAATTATTTACACAAAATGTAAATAGGGATTTTTTCAAAAGCAATTTAGGGAAGGGAGAAAGAAATATTGTCCCGGCATAGAATGACGGAGCATCCTATAATTGATCCAATTCCTGGGCTCTCTTCTCCCTCTACTGTTAAAAGG
>VWZI01023910.1:1595679-1613366 GCA_013396835.1 Psilopogon haemacephalus | reverse complement strand
GGGGGGGGTGGGGGAAGATAACTGCTAAACCACCACAGTAAACCACCACAGTGAGTAGTGCAGACACTGATGTTTCCCACAACTGCTTTTCTCTGCAGCTCTCAGGACACCTGCTGACCCTGGAGAGTCTTGAAACAATGTAGGTTTCCTGGCCCTCTGTTTGGTTTTTCCTCTCTATATGAAAGTATATGCTGGAATATCTGCACTGTTTTCCAGTCCTGGTGTTAGGAAGTGATGCTACCTCTGCAAAGGGACCTGTAATGGGAAGCCATGGTGAAGACAAGGTGATTTCTAGGGAGATATGCACCAAAAAGTTGTCCTGCTTCAGAGCAGCGCTCTGTGTGGAGAAAGGTTTCTGCACAGCAGGAGCTTTTCACCTGAGCTGGGTAGGTTTCTCTCAACAGTGGCTCTCCTCAAGATGTTTTAATTCTTTCCCTGCCAGTCTGTGCTCTTGTACCTTACCCCATCCAATTCTCATAGTCTGACCTGCTGCAGACCATTGTCTCCTACCCACATCTATCCCTGAGCTCAGTGACTCAGGAATAAAAGGAGGTTGGTGAGACATAGGAACAGGTTGCCCAGGGAACTTGTGGATGCTTCTTTCCTGGAGCTCTTCAAGGCCTGGCTGGTCAGGGCTTGAGCAATGTGGCGTAGTGGGAGGTGTCCCTGCAGATGCCAGGGGGGTTGGAACAAAATTACCTTTAAGGTTTCTTCTAACTCAAACCATCCTATGAGCTGATGGAATTATCTTTGAGACCAACATCTGTTTTGAAAATGGTACTGACAGAGGTATGGCTTTGCTTCCTAGCCTGCAGCAGTCATGGGATACCCTGCATGAGCCTCATTTCAGTGCCATGGCCAACTTCTCTACTGCTGTTCATCACTTTTAAAGAGGGAAAATAACCCGGAAACACATCTTCCACAACCTAGTTACTTCTCACTGAGCAAAGCATATAAAATGCTTCAAATGCCAATACGAGGCAGCTTCTGCAGCTTCACTGAATCACTTTTGTGAGTTGAGATTTTTACAACCCTTTCCAGGATTACAAGATGTCAGGTGTTGGAAGGGACCCAAGGAGATCATCGAGTCCAATTCCCTACCAGAGCAGGACCAGACAATCTAGCACAGATCACAGAGGAACACATCCAGAGAGGCCTTGAAAATCTCCAGAGAAGGAGACTCCGCAACCTCTCTGGGAAGCCTGTTCCAGTGCTCTGTGACCCTTACAGTAAAGAAGTTCCCACTCGCCTTGAGGTGGAACCTCCTGTGCTGCAGCTTCCATCCATTGCTCCTTGTCCTATCCCAGGGAGCAAGTGAGCAGAGCCTGTCCCCCCTCTCCTCACCCCCAGCCCTCAGATATTTATAAACACTTATTAAATCCCCTCTCAGTCTTCCCTTTTCCAGACTTTTTCTGTATCCTCTTTACAAGCATTAAGGCAAGGCAGAACAAAATATTTCCCTCTCTGGTCTTGCCAAAACTGTGTACAGAGTTAAAATCGTGATGGGAGGAGGCTTTTGTAATTGTTTTAAAAACCCATGGCCTAATGGTAACATTTAGCAGTCTTTCTTAATATGGTTCCTTCTGCTACCTCAACTACACTGACTAAATCCTTTCCCCTTAAAATGTTGCTGCCTGAGGTTGGATTAAAGCTGTGAAGAATGTGTGTGAAAATGTTTCTGGTAAGTGATTGTCCATGGGAGCTGGGAACTATCAGCCTTTCCTTTTTTTTTTTTTTTCCCTGCTTTTTTTGTTTGTTTGTTTTTTAATTTCCCCAAAGGGTTTGATGTGCAGTATGGAGAACTTTATTTTCTACAGGAGCCAGCTGAGTCAAGCAGCTGCGGGTAGGAGGAATGGGTCAGGCTGGAATTTTAGGGTAGGCTCCTCTAAAACTGAGAGGGAATACGCTTGAAAAGCAGACAACTGTCCCTGTGCTGCTGCTCCCCAGCACAAGCAGGAGGAGATCAAAATTCAGCCATGCTGCTTCTTCACAGCTGCTGTCTCATAGGACATAGGATCATAGAATCATAGAATCAGTCAAGGTTGGAAGGGACCACAAGGATCATCTAGTTCAAACCCCCCTGCCATGCCCAGGGACACCCTACCCTGGATCAGGCTGCCCACAGCCTCATCCAGCCTTGCTGCAAACACCTCCAGGGATGTGGCCCCAATCACCTCCCAGGGCAACCCATTCCAGGTTCTCACCACTCTCATGCTGAACAACTTCCTCCTCACATCCAATCTGCATCTCCCCACCTGCAGCTTTGCTCCATTCCCCTTAGTCCACTCACTCCCTGAGAGCCCAAAAAGTCCCTCCCCAGCTTTTCTGTAGACCCCCTTCATATACTGGAAAGTCACAATAAGGTCACCTGGGAGCCTCCTCTTCTCCAGACTGAACAGCCCCAACTCTTTCAGTCTGGCCTTTGATTGACTGGCAAGAAGCAGGATTTCGTGTTCACTACTACCACAGGCCCATTCATTTGGTAACCCTATCTGTGAACCTCCTCCTCCAAGCCCCCCAAAGCAACTGTTAATAGCTGGGTCCCAGGAAAAGCGATCCGGCAGGACCAGCCCGCCGGGGGACCGGTTGCCTAGCGTTGCTCTCTGGCTGTTGTGAAACAGTTGGCCGAGCCATCAGACTCACTCAGCTCCACGAATTAAGTAATCTCACAGCCCTGCAGAGAATATTAGCGAGGAATGTCCATATTGCAGCTCTCGCAGCCCTGCTACCGCAAGTGCGAGGCTTTGGCTGAGCAGGCAGTAATTCGATATCGAGCGAGGCTCTTGTTAAGCAGATGCAATGCAACAGGGCAGGGTTTTATGTTGCGTTTAGGCAACCGAACGCTTTTTATTAGCGTTCATTAGGACGAGGAATGACTGCGTGCAGGGGTATTCTCTAGGCGGAGCTCGACCTTTTGGAAGGAGGCTAATTAAGAAGCCAAGAGCTTGGGAACAGGAGCGGGGCCACACACGGCAATTTGCTCTCTTCCCTCTTCTGGGAACCATCTCTGCAGAAGCTTGGGGGCTGGTTTGCTGCGCCTGGAGATGAAACTCATCCTTGTCTCCTTCTCCAGGTGTTAATCTGACAAAACACAAAAGGCCTCTTGGAAAGCCAACCATTTGTGCAGGCAGACGTTGCTCTTTCTCTTGGGTGGAGAGCATTGGGCTGTCAGCCATGGGAAGGATGCTGCTTTGCAGTTTGCTTTTGAATTTTTTTTNTTTTCAGCTTTTTTTTTTTTTTTTTTTTTTTTTTTTTTTTTTTTTTTGTAATGGAGTTTCTGAGGCAAGGTGGTATGAAAGGAGATAAGATACTGAGGTACTGGAATGTGTCCAGAGAAGGGCAGTGAGGCTGGTGAAGGGCCTGGAGCATAGCCCTATGAGGAGATGCTGAGGGAGATGGGGTTGTGCAGCCTGGAGAAGAGGAGGCTCAGAGGTGACCTCATTGCTCTCTACAGCTACTTGAAGGGAGGTCTGAATGTGTTTCTGAGTGATTTACTCTAGGTGATCCCTCTCTAGGTTGGATTAGAGGATCTTCAATGGTCCTTTCCAACTGCTACCATTCTTAGATTCTGTGAGATGCTTCACCAAGCTCAGATGTTTTTGTCTTGGCAGGATTCATCAGAAAGGAGAGTCATTGTTTTATGATAATTCCCAGTGCTTGGTGTGCATGTGAATTTGTGGTGGGTGGCCTGTGTCTTTTTTGCAGTGAGCTGTGAACTCATTTTCCTCTGGCCTGGACATGCTATAATCCTCCTGAATTTGAAAACATCCCCTAAACCCAACTGATTTGGTTGGGGGAGAGAGTTTGGTCAATGCTGAGGGCAAACGCTCTAAACAAATGTGATAAGTGACCATTGCAAGCTCTCATGAGTCCTGATGATTCAGAGGTACAGTGGCTGTGGCCAGCTGCCCACTCTATTCCTCAGCTCTTTGAAGCCCGTTCACAAGTACACAAGGATCTCCTGTTTCTCTAGAGCTGAAGTGTGGGTTCCACCTGTGAAGAGAGAATAGGGTTTCCCAGTCAGGGATCTGCCTATATTCCCCTTTTCTAAAAGGAAGGATGAAGGATTCCTCTTTTCTAAAAGGAAGGATGAAGGTTGAGTAGAGCAAGCTGCAGCCACAAGCCGTCAGGTCTGCCTGTAACATTAGTTCTTGTAAGAGCAAGCACAAGGCAGCTGTTGTGGGGGAGGAAGTGGGAAGAAATCAGTCAGTGGGAGGTGCCATTCTGGTTGGAGTTGGAGGAGCCTATTCTTTTTCCAAACTATGGGAAAGGAAACATCTTGATTGAGAAAATGAAAGAGGGCTGCACCTGCAGTGGAGGTGTGTGACCAGACTTACGTGGGGGTCAAAGCAAAAACCCCTCCCTCAGCAACTTTAAAACTGTATCTAAAAGTGCCCATAACCTTTATTTTGCACTCCTGCTGCTCATGCACCCTTGCAGTTGCCAGGACCTGGCAGAGGTAGCTGCCTACATCATGCCAGCTGGTATGTGTGAAGCCAGTGGTAGACTTGGCTCTCCCTTTATGGTTGTCATGCTGCTTGGCCCTCCAGCTGTGTGTGCAGGACTGACTGTATCTTTGGCACCCTTCATGCAGACACAGAACTAGGGACACAGATGTTTGAAGACTATTTCCTTGGGGGAAAATATTATTATTATTATTATTATTATTATTATTATTATTATTATTATTATTATTATTATTATTTCTGTTCTAACTAATGAAAATCAAACCTAAGCATATTCACCACGACAGCTTGGAGCATGCATGAAGATCTAAGGTAGGTGTAAGAGAAGCAATGAACCAAGACCAGAGATGGAAAACTCTACCTTCAGGATTAAATTACTGAAACTATACAGTTTACTAGCTGAAAACGTTTTCTTGGATTGAGGCAGCCTTTAATAATGGTATAACCAAGGAGCAGTCTGGCATTTCCTTTTTATTCTTAGAATCATAGAATCAATCAGGGTTGGAAGAGACCACAAGGATCATCTAGTTCCAACTGCCCTGCCATGGGCAGGGACACCCTACCCTAGATCAGGCTGTCTAGGGCCTCATACTTATTTAGCACTTACTTCTTCCAGCAAGTCTGGACTTGATACAAGTTTCCTAGTACCACTGTTCACAGTTGCCTTTACTTTGTTAATTTGATCCAATACAAGGAGTTTCCTATTGGATAGTCTTGTTGGAGGTGTGTTCCACGGCTTCTTGCTGGTGGCAGGTGGTCAGCTGTTGGGGTTTTTTTCAGCCAGTCTAACTCACAATTAAAGGAGGTACTTTTAGCCACTGTGCTTTACCAAAGAGACTGGAGCAGAATAGTACCAGATGAACAAAATGGAAAATCATCTTTCCTTGATCACATCACGGAGCTGTTGTAGGTGATGAGATTCATATGAAAACTAGGCCATGTGGTTGCTGTCTTAGAGCTGATTGAGTACTGTCTCAATGCAATGTTCATTTGTAAGCATCACTCTGATATTTAGAGATATTTCTTGACTGGACCCGCTCGAGGCCTCAGACTCCTTGTCATCAGCACGTGCATTGCTTACAAAGTGTATTGACCTCAGCATCCATAGGGAGAGCATTTTCAAATGTTGCCATGGCTACCAGCACAGAGCAGAAAAGTCTTTGGAAAGCCATGTGGGTATGGCTCTCATCACAACCTTGTGTGACGCGTTTCATTTGGTTCAGAGATGCAAGACCCCTTACCAAGCTTTAAAAACAAATACAATTTCAAAAATGCTATCCTTCTTAAAATATGTTCCTGCTGACTTGAGTACCCTAGAGTGAGACATTAAAGTCTGCTTCCTTCAGTCGTCCTTTCCTACGAATATTTGACTCCTGAAAGCCCATGAAGAGTGAACACCAAAGCATCAGGACTGAATTGAACTTAGTCTTATATGTGAATGCTTATCCATGGGCACAACTTTGCAGTGTTTGCCCAGCTCCCAGCGTGGGGAAAGCCTTCTTGCACGCATGATTAATTTGCCTTTTCAATAATTCTTCTTCTGCATGCGATTTCCCCTTACCGCCTTTCTCCTTGCCACCATTCCTAAACGCTTCTCCTCTTCTACGATAGCAGTGTTAAAATACTGAAGTGGCAAAACTGGACAGCCCTTGGTTTTCCACTTTCAAGTGCTCTCTGTGGGTAGCTCAGCCTGTGGCATTCACTGTTTTGATAGCTGCTAGGTCACATTACCTGTCTGTTCCCTGGCATTGTAGTAGTAACCTGGCAGGTCAGCTATTTCAATGCTGTTTCCCTTTGCTACCTGGCACCAGCCATGCAGCATTTTTTATATACTGAATTATTTATGGACTCGTAATTATTCAGCATCAATATGTCAACGTTACAATGCCCAAGTTGGCCATAAAGGAGCAAAATCTTTCTTTAATTAAAATTACATGGTCCGTGTCAACTTTCCTTGGACCCAGCCTTTTAAAACTGAGTTGGGAGTTTGAATTCCAAACCAAATACCTGTGTTTTAAGCAAAGACTAAATACAGAGCTTTCTTTCAGTGAGACTGGTCTTGGAAGCCAATAATTTTATGTGTTTTAGGGAGGTTTATGTTATACTGGGGAGTTTACAATGGGCTTCATTGAACTGTAGACCACAGTGGCAGTATTTTTTTTATAAGCAGCTTCTAATAAGGAGGAAGCAGCATATAATTCAGACTGTCAGTATTCCTGTCTAAAGACAAAAGCTTAAGATGCCTCAGTGATGGTTTGAAAAGCTGCTGGATCTTGGGAGCAAGCTGCCAATGCAGGTTGTAGACCAGCTTGCTTGAAATCATGCACAGTTATCCTTTTTGGGAAAAAAAAAAACAACACAAAACATAATATTGCATCATTTGGCATTGGAGAAATATACTGAGCCACCATATAATTTAATTACACGACCACCCTGCAAGTTCCATGGGCCAGACTCAATCCTGGCACAGGAGGGTGCAAATCCCTCTGGGAATTGCACCCGCTTACGCCAAAGCTATTTGATCCAGTAGGGTTTTAATTTTTCTTTCTCCCTGAGACCTTGAAGGTATGGAGATCCTCTTCATACTGTGCTGTACTTGGAGCTATTAGCTGCTTGCTTTTTTTTTTTTTTTTTTCCACACAGAGCAACTCTATACTTGGTGCTGAACTGACTTTTGTTACAGTCTCCAGAAGAAAAACAACCAAATGTCTCTTGAAAGCAATATAGAAAGGCAGTTGTTAAGTATTTGAGGTCATGGCATCCTGGTCTGGATCAGGAACAGTGTGGCCAGCAGGACAAGGGAGGTTATCATTCCCCTGTACATGGCACTGCTCAGGCCACACCTTGAGTACTGTGTCCAGTTCTGGTCCCCTCAATTCAAGAGAGATGTTGAGGTACCAGAACATGTCCAGAGAAGGGCGATGAGGCTGGAGAGGGGCCTGGAGCACAGCCCTGTGAGGAGAGGCTGAGGGAGCTGGGGGTGTGCAGCCTGAAGAAGAGGAGGCTCAGGGCAGAGCTCATTGCTGTCTACAACTACCTAAAGGGAGGTTGTATCTAGGTGGGCTTGCTCTCTTCTGCCTGGCAACAATCAACAAAATGAGGGGACACAGTCTCAAATAGTGCCAGGGGAGATATAGGCTGGATGTTAGGAGGAAGTTGTTCAGAGAGAGTGATTGGCATTGGAATGCCCAGGGAGGTGGAGGAGTTGCCATCCCTGGAGGTGTTCAAGCAATGACTGGATGGAGCATAGTGCCATTGGCTAGGGCTGGGTGATAGGTTGGACTGGATGATTTTGAGGTCTCTTCCAACCTGGCTTATTCTATTCTATTCTATTCTATTCTATTCTATTCTATTCTATTCTATTCTATTCTATTCTATTCTATTCTATTCTATTCTATTCTATTCTATTCTATCATAACCAGAAGGATCTGGAGCACATGACTTTGTTTTATTCAATGTGTGAGGATGCCATTCTCACTTGAAATTGGTCTGCACTTCTTAATCGGTCTCCTCTGAAAGGGAAAAACATCATAGAGTCACAGAATGGTAAGTAT
Organism: Psilopogon haemacephalus; assembly: GCA_013396835.1. Classification (NCBI taxonomy): domain Eukaryota; kingdom Metazoa; phylum Chordata; class Aves; order Piciformes; family Megalaimidae; genus Psilopogon; species Psilopogon haemacephalus. The sequence continues at coordinate 1,605,346 of VWZI01023910.1, read as the reverse complement.
TGGAAAAGATCTCTGGAAATCAATTCCCCTGCCAAAGCAGGATCACCTAAGGCAGGTCACACAGGAACACACCCAGATGGGTCTTGAAAGTCTCCAGAGAAGGAGACTCTGCAGCTTCTCTGGGCAGCCTGTTCCGGTGCTCTATCACCTTCACAGGAAAGAAGTTTTGACTCATATTGAGATGGAACCTTCTGTCTTCCAGTACATATTGATTGTCCCTTGTCCTAGGGACAGGACACCCTTGAAAATTTGAGTCCAGCACCTTCTTGACACCCACTCTTCAGATATTTGTACACATTAGTAGGATCTTTTCCCAGCCTTCACATTTCCAGACTAAACAGCTCAGGTTCTCTCAGCCTTTCCTCATAAGAGAGATGTTCCAATCTGTTCTTTCTAAACACTGAGAAACAAGAGTTGCTACTAAGCACAGAGGCAATGAAAGGCAAAACACACATCAAACGAGTATCAAAAGTTTATGAGAGGTCTTACAGTAACACAGATGTGCAAGCACTCTCAGCCCTTAACTTCAATGGAAATTGCTCACTTGTCCCTAAACTGATTTATGGCCAAAGAAACTTGGGCTCTGGTTCAGGTTCAAATCATGTTCAACATGGAAAATCCTGAACTTGGAGCCAGAAGCTAGAGCAGCCCTTCAAAGAAGCAAAACAGAGCAGAGCAGCTTTTCTCCCTATCTAGAACTCTCAGTCCTCATGCTCCAGTCCAGTGCACCCCTCTGCCTCTCTCTTAATTGGAACAATTATTTTTAAAGGGATCTTTATTTCACCCAAGAGGATACAGTGCAGGCAATCAGCTAGAGATGGTGCCTTGGAGCTCAGCCACCTGGGGCAAATGTGAGACTACACATGGAAGGAAAAGGAGAACGCATCAAGTGACAGAGACACTCTTTTGCTGCAAGAGCCTGTGAGATCTCATCCAGAGACACCCTAAGGTTTGGATCTCCTCTGCTTAAAGGGGCAATACCATGTTACTTTTACCAGATAGGCTACTGTTGATGGTTAATTTAGGATTTTTTATTGTTTGGGGTTTTTTTTTTTGCTATTTTTAACACAAATAGATGTCATCATACACTTACTTCAGCGTTGCTTGTCCTGCTGACAGCAGAGAAAGAACTTCTGTGAAGACTGTGTGTGACCAGGCAAAGATTGAACTTTGGGGGGACAAAAAAAAAATAAAAAAAAAAGGTTAAAAAAAAAGTGACCTGCCCTTTTGATGACAAAATAGTGTCATGTGCTTAGACTACACTTATCTGCTGCTCTTCCCAGAGCACCTTGTTCACTCTTGCTGAAAACAGTTGAGTAACCAAGTTAAAATGCAATATGCTGCTGCAAAGAGCACCCAGCTACAAACACCAGCCCAATCAGTTTAGGGTGGGCTAACCAAATAAATATAAGCTGCAGCAGAGCCAAGTGCCTGTCACTGAGATGTCCTGTCAGTCTCAAACATGGCTTCACTGGTACCTTCACCTTTGGTTCAAAGCTCCACTCTGCTCCATCACAGCCACCAGGCTGACATCCACCCCAGGATGCTGGCAAGCACAACCTCATTTCAAAATAGACATTTTCATATTTAACAAGCAAAATCTTGCAAGACTTATCTTGAAATGAGGTGTTTGTTTTTTTTTTTTACTTTGGGTTATAGGCACTATTCAAACTGAAGGGAAAAAAAAAAACCCACAACCCAACCTTTAAGAAACTCAACCAGAAAGTCCTGTCTGCTCGAGTTTGTGTTTCTAACTCGGTGCAGATGTGCAGCTCACTTAGCATATCCCTCCTGTGCTTCTGAACACGAGCAGAATCAATCCATCTAATGATTTCCAAACACTTGCATCCCTCAGAATGACCTTTTGTTTTTGAAAGAAGGCAACCATCTGTAACACCTACTTGACAACAGGCCTTGGAGGATTTTCTCATAACCAATCTGTGCTTTTCCCAGCCGCCGACCAATGCCATGCAGCAGATTTTTATTGAGGATCAGTCTCATAAAACATATTAATTTTTTTTTTAAAGGTCCTCAACCCATCTGTGAGAAGTATACGAACAACTTGCCTACACATTGCTCCCAAATTTTCTATGGTACTATTATTTCACAGAGGCATTATACATCAGCTGAGTAGAGGAGCATCCATGTTTGCCTGCTCTTGTTTTAGCTCCAATAAGAGCACCACCAAGAAAGGGTTATCTGCTGCTGTGCTTCTACAGGCCCTAACTTTCCTCTGCTGGGGACATAGTTGTGCTTCTTGCTGTGTCTCAACTTTGCTCAGATTTGTAGCCTTTCCATTCACCTTTTTGTAACTTCTGCTCTTGAGCAAACCACTTTCCCAGAGTTATGAATGACTCCATACCAACCCTGAGTCCTCACTGTCATAGAGTAAGTGAAGACATGAGATCCAGGAGAAGGGCGAATCTAAGCTGATACTGCACTCTTCACATGAATAAAGGATGGTTTGAATATGTGCTAGTTTCTTGCTGGTTGATTAGCTCTTCATCACGACCTTACTTCCTATTTCTGTTTCCTGTTTTGAGCCTTGCTTGTTGCATCATTTTGAACCAATGCCAATACCTGACTGCAGCATCTGTGTGCTTCACTCTCCGAAGGCATTGGAGTCAGAGGAACACTCCTGTTCTCCCTGACTCCTGGACTTTTCTGCAGAGAGGCACTGCCAGCAAGGTGCTAAGGAGAGCTGACTGTGTAGGGTTGATCTGTGATGCTGGCATCCACTCATCAGGAATGACAGTTCCACCATCTTGTTTTATTTTAGCTATTAAAAGAGAGAGAGAGATGCTTCTTTAAATAGCCCTGCAGTAGCAAGTAAAACTATTATCTAAATCAAAGGCAATTGCCTAAGTGTTTATTTATACAGCTGGAATACTTTAGCTGCTGCATATCTGTATCATTAGCAAACTTTAATAGATACATGAGGGATTGGCTTGGTGAAAGGGTGGAGGAAAACTCAAGCTGATGACTTCTATAAGATCTTCATTAACTTCTCTGGGTTTAGCTCTCAGTGTCTTCAGCTGAAAAATATTTGCCATGATCATGCTGGTTATCCTGGGACTTCATCCCAGGAATAGGCTGGCCTATTACTGTTGCCTTGGATTCACCTCAAATCAGAGTTTTGCCAAGGCTGATGATGTCCAAACTTGTAAGGAGGTGTTATCCTCACTCCAGAATGACTGCAGTCCAAATACTTGGGCATGAAAATGAGAGGTTTAACAGCTTTCTGCAGGTAAGACTCACCTAAAAGCAAGGCTGGGATGAAAGCTGCAGTCTTTTGACTCCCAGTGTCATCTCCTGACTGTTTGCATAGTCAGCTTGTAAGGCAACGTACTGACACAAACAGGAACACAGAAAGTTCCATGTAAATATAAAAGTGGCAGAGCACTGGAACAGGCTGCCTGGAGCAGTTGCAGAGCCTCCTTCTCTGAGGACATTCAAAACCTCCCTGGATGTGACACTGGGTGATTTACTCTTGGTGATCCTGATCCAGCAGGGGGCTTGGTCTGGATGATCTCCAGAAGTCCCTTCCAACCCCTACCAGTCTGTGTGATTCTCTCTGTGTGTGTGTGTGATTCTCTCTGTGTGTGTGTATGATTCTCTCAAGGAGCACTGCAAAGAAAGCCAAGTATTCAAATAAAAATTACTCATTCCCATTTAGAAGCTCAAGGAAGAGAGGAAATGAAGCATTAAGCATCTGAAGCCAGGCACTGCAAAGTCCTGGGCAACATGGAGAAAAGGAATCTACTCTTCATTGCAAGATATCCTCTGTGTGCTGGTTTGAATTAATTGGAGGATTTGAATGAGAAATTAGACTATAGGCTGAGAAAGGAAAAACACTGATGATGCTACTTCACTCATAGCTTTACTGAAGAAAGAAAAAAAAATTACTGAAGAGTTGTAACCCAAATAGAGATAAGTCAGATTGCTTTGGGCTGTGCCTGATTTTTGCATGGCTCTTTCTCCCTGCCTTTCCTAGTTGGATCTGAATAATTTCACTAACACCTTTCCTGCTGCTAACCCCCCTGGCCCATCTACTTTAGCCTATCTGCTGCATAAGACAGATGGTGAGATAGGACTGGGGAAAGGGGGAAAGGTGGTAGGGGTGGTTGGTTACCCCTCTTAGGGATTCTGATCTCTGTGAGGGGTGTGGTGTCTCTGTATTACCTTTTTATCTGTAAATATCTGTTCTACATTGTAAATATCTGCTTGTATATTGTGCAAAGCTGTAAATATAAAGCTTCATTCCTTAACTTCCAGCCGACTGAGTCCTAGCCTGGGTTATTTCAAAGTGTGGGGGGGCAGGGAACTGCCGAACCACCATGCTCTGCCAAGTGTCTGTGCAGCAGCCTTCTGGTAGCTACCTACCTGTGGTGCAATGCTCTCTTTGCCTTCCACAGACCTCAGCCCTGAAGCTTGTGTGGTTGGTGGCGAGGGCAGCTGCTGGCACTGCTCTGGGGCTGAAGCATTTCACCAGGGCGCCTCGCTGCCTATCACACCTTGACGCAGCAGCTCAGAGGGGCCGGACCTGCCGATGGCTTCATAAAGCAGAAGAGGTTTTCAAAAGCTCCAAGGGGCACTTCAGCAGCTACCTTCTAGCAACACCTTTGGAAAAAAAAAAACAAAACAAAAACTCTCTTAACAAAGCTGTAAGCTCAGGACCGCACAAAGGCAAGTTTCGTTTTGGAGCCTGCCCCCTTCCCCATTTTGGCGTCGCGGAGTGTTTGCTAAAAAGCCACCCACCATTCCAGTCACCACGCTGCGACCTCTCGACTCAAGGAATAACGCTTAACAGTGGGAATTTTATTATTTCAGCTTTCAAGGCTCCCAGTTCGTGAGCAAAACCTCCCCCAAAAACACCCAGCGAAAGTGCGAAACCAGGAATAACCTCCGCATCCAGCCCGCCCCTCTGAAATTCACTGGTGGTTTATAGAGCTGACTGCTACTGCGGGGAGGAGTCCTATAAATAACCTTGAAAATCTGTGGGGCGGAGAGAGAAAAGCATTCAAGGAGACCTTATAGTAGCCTTCCAGTATCTGAAGGGGGCCTACAGAAAAGCTGGGGAGGGACTGTTCACAGTCTTGTAATGACAGGACGAGGGGGAATGGGTTCAAACTGGCAGAGGGGAGATACAAACTGGATGTTAGGAGGAAGTTCTTTACAGTGAGGATGGCAAGATACTGGAAGGGGTTGTCCAGAGAGGTTGTGGCTGCTCTATGTGTCTGATTAGACAATGTGTCCAGTTGCCATATATATCCCTCTACTCCACCCTGGTGAGATGCCCACCTGGAGTACTGCGTCCAGTTTTGGAGCCCCTATTACAAGAAGGATGTGGACATGCTGGAGTGTGTCCAGAGAAGGGCCACGAGGATGCTCAGAGGGCTGCAGCACCTCTGCTATGAGGACAGACTGAAAGAGTTGGGGCTGTTCAGTTTGGAAAAGAGGAGGCTCCCAGATGACCTTCTTGTGGCCTTCCACTATCTGAAGGGGGCCTACAGAAAAGCTGGGGAGGGACTTTTTAGGCTATCAGGGAGTGACAGGACTAGGGGAAATGGAGCAAAGCTGGAGGTGGGGAGATTCGGATTAGATGTGAGGAGGAAGTTGTTGAGCATGAGAGTGGTGAGAGCCTGGAATGGGTTGCTCAGGGGGGTGGTTGGGGCCACTTCCCTGGAGGTGTTTGCAGCCAGGCTGGATGAAGCTCTGTCCAGCCTTATCTAGGGTAGGGTGTCCCTGGTCATGGCAGGGGGATTGGAACTAGATGATCCTTGTGGTCCCTTCCAACCTTGACTGATTCTATGGTTCTACATATGCTGGGGCGATTTGTTCCTTCCCTGTTCAAGCCCACTTGGAGGGGTGGGAGAAGGAACGTCACACCTACTTCTCTCCACATTCCAAACCTCCACATTCTGGTGACAGAGGTGGGGGGGAGGAAAACCATTTCACACTCCATGGTGAGGCAGGGACTTGCATGTGCCCTGCCACAGGAGGAACTACTCTTACCCAAGAGCTGGGTAAAAGCAAGCAAGGTATGCTCTCGTTAATGGTGAGATGAGGAGTGGGCAAACTTCTTGTTATGTAGACAAGGGCTGAATCTAAACAGATCTTCCAGCTGGGTAAACTTCAGTCCCAAAATCTGGAAGATTATTTGTGGGACATGTGTCGTCTGGGGGCAATACAGGAGAGAGGCAACAATTTCTCCATGTACAGTGGATCCTTCACTCCAGCAGCCCACGAGTTCTCCTGAAATAGTCCCATGTGGTTTTGATTATAATTCCTGTGTGTCTTCTGGTTAAAGAGGAGCTTGTCAACATGACCAGGCAGCCTCAAACAGATCTTACTGTATGTTGTTTTTTTTTTTTTTTTCCAGTAAAAAGGCAGCCAAGGGAGGAAAGAAGATGATACAGAGGAGTATTATTTCTTCTGACGTTTGTTTGCTGCACCTCTGACTGCAGAGACCACAGTAAGGAAGACAACTTTGAGTTAAAATAAAAGACAGATGGAAAAACGAAGGATTCCTTACTGGATTTGCTGAATTTTTAACTGCCTTTACCCAAAAAGAAAAAGGAAGAAAAAAAATTGCAGCCCATGTTCTTTTGTGCTTCCTTGATTCGATACCCAGGTCTTTCTAACAGCAATTCATTCCTCTCCATTTGCCCAAACCACACAACTTTGTCAGGCTCAGAATACTTCTTTTCTTTTTTCTTTTTCCCCTTCCTTCCTGGCAAAATTAATTAGCACTGTGATACAGCAAACTTTTGGACTTCTGACATCTCTCAGCATCTACAACCACAATCTCAGCATACACTGAACTAGAATAAACTGCCCTGGATGCGCAGTCATGCAGTGAGCAAGTACTCACATTGCCATGATATCTCCTGTGGGTTTTACTCTTCCCCTTGCGTTGAGGTTTACATGCAGACATGTCCAGCTGCTTCCCAGGATTATCCACTTTTACTTATTTTGGTTAAAAAAAAAAAAAAATCACTCAATTTTTCCAATAAAATTGCTCCACAGGGATGTAATACAACAGCTTGCAAGGTCTGAACCCAACAGGGTGTTTATCTCTTTTCTTCAACAGAAGACTACATCCAGCATTCTTGTGCCTCATTACAGGTCCCTGTTTGTTTGCAGAGGACTCAAACACTTCAATCTGCCTGGAAGATTAACGTGGCTTCAGTCACAAGGCATCTCTGCCTTTTCAGATCCAGCATCAGGCAGCTTTTCAACTCTTTGAAGACTGCAAACAGAGAAATATTTGTCCGTCAAATCCTGCGAAGTATTAGCATAAGAAATAACTGCCTAAAGGGCAGGAGGATGTTTCACACCATTACAGCTACCCAGTCAGTTTTGACTGACATAGGAAGGGGTTGTGAAAGGAAACAAAATGCATTTGCCCATAATTAATTGTCTGTCTGCATCGTAACATATTCATTCTGGCACTCCAGGACGTGGTTTAATGGCTGTGGTGGTCTTAGGTTGAAGGTTAGACTCAATTGATCTTAAAGGTCTCTTCCAACTGAAAAAATTCTATGATTCTATATGAAGGACCTGCAAAATGGTTTGCTAAATTCTCATTGCATGTTCTCCCTTTTTGTGCAGATAGCAAAGGGTCAGAGAGTGCACGGCTGGAGGTCTGCAGTAGAAGCTGCCTTGATGTTCTGTGTAGTCACTGAACAGCACAAAACAGAGAGCTGATAGACCATGGGCACTCTGATCCCTGCAGAAGATGGGACTGGGGGGGTCCTGAAGCGTTGGTACTGTTCCTGCTCTTGCATTAAAGGCTGAGCAGCCACCAGCAAGCCATCACATGCTGGCCTAGCTTGGTTCAAGGCTTGATGTGTTACTGAAATAAGAGTGATTATTACAGCCTGTGCTCTGGATCTACACAGAGCCTGGGAAGCTGGAGGCTGGCTGCCTGCATCCTAGCTTCTATTTTAAGTTACTTCCTTTTTATAGCATAATTTCCAGGTGGAGGGATGTATTACTGTATATTGAATCTCCTGTTTTCCTTCCCTGATAAGGGTTTTAAATAGCATATGTAAGGGTTGTCAGCAGGTAGCTCTTTCAATTATTTAGAAGATATTTTCTACATAGCTTGGAGAACTTCTGACCTTGGAACACCCCCCAGGGCCATGGGCTAAACTTGCTGGCAGTGCTTGGTTGCAGTCTCACAGTGACCCCTCAGTCCCCTTGGCATCACCTTCTTTTTGTGCCACATAGAATCGCAGAATTGCTTCAGCTGGAAATTTCCTCTAAGAGTATTGAGTCCAACCATCAACCTGAGGCCACCGTGGTCATTGAACCATGTCCTGAAGTGCCATGAACTCTGGACATGCTCCAGCAACTCAACATCTCTCTTGTAGGGAGGGGCCCAACACTGAGCACCGTATTCGAGGTGCAGCCTTACTAGTGCTGAGTACAGGAGCACAATCACCTCCCTACACCTGCTGGCCACACTGTCCCTGATGCAGGTGAGGATGTTGTTGGCCTTCTTAGTCACCTGAGCGCATTGATGGCTCCCGTTCAGCTGTCTGTCAGCCAGCACCCCCCAGATCCTTTTCTGATGGGCAACTTTCCAGACACTTTGCCCCACACCTGCAGCATGGTGTGGGGTTGTTGTGACCCAAGTGCAGCACCCATGCACCATCCTTATGCTTTCCCAAGCTGGAGGAGCTGTCTTCAAGGACTGTCTCATGGATATGACCCAGCAAATCTGAGGTGAAGGATGGAATCATGACATTTCCCATGTGGATAACAGTGAACTCTGCACCCTACGCTGCACCTTTAAAACATTACAAGGGACCAGAAAAGGAGGAAAGGAAAGGAAAGGAAAGGAAAGGAAAGGAAAGGAAAGGAAAGGAAAGNAGAAAAGAAAAGAAAAGAAAAGAAAAGAAAAGAAAAGAAAAGAAAAGAAAAGAAAAGAAAAGAAAAGAAAAGAAAAGAAAAGAAAAGAAAAGAAAAGAAAAGAAAAGAAAAGAAAAGAAAAGAAAAGAAAAGAAAAGAAAAGAAAAGAAAAGAAAAGAAAAGAAAAGAAAAGAAAAGAAAAGAAAAGAAAAGAAAAGAAAAGAAAAGAAAAGAAAAGAAAAGAAAAGAAAAGAAAAGAAAAGAAAAGAAAAGAAAAGAAAAGAAAAGAAAAGAAAAGAAAAGAAAAGAAAAGAAAAGAAAAGAAAAGAAAAGAAAAGAAAAGAAAAGAAAAGAAAAGAAAAGAAAAGAAAAGAAAAGAAAAGAAAAGAAAAGAAAAGAAAAGAAAAGAAAAGAAAAGAAAAGAAAAGAAAAGAAAAGAAAAGAAAAGAAAAGAAAAGAAAAGAAAAGAAAAGAAAAGAAAAGAAAAGAAAAGAAAAGAAAAGAAAAGAAAAGAAAAGAAAAGAAAAGAAAAGAAAAGAAAAGAAAAGAAAAGGAAAGGAAAGAAAAGAAAAGGAAAGGAAAGAAAAGGAAAGAAAAGAAAAGAAAAGAAAAGAAAAGAAAAGAAAAGAAAAGAAAAGAAAAGAGAAGAGAAAAGAAAAGAAAAGAAAAGGAAAAAAAAAAGACACTGAAGGCACAGTGAAGTTACAGAAGATGTATTAGAGGAAAAGAGAATTTCTGTGTTGGATTAAACCCTTTCCTCCTTTTTGAGAAGGAGAGCCTGCAGTGTGTTATTTCAATACTTTACAAA
>VWZI01023910.1:1576201-1589524 GCA_013396835.1 Psilopogon haemacephalus | reverse complement strand
CCCCAGTACTAAGATTTATTTGACAGCATTTGGACCAAATTCTGTCTTTCCACTGCCACCCTGAAGCATGCTTACCATGGCTGCTTTTTAAGGGGCCAGAAGATGAATCTTTCCTGCTCTTCTCTTGTCAAAGGCAGTATATCAAGACATACAATACATAGAATGTCACGTGAGCCACAAAAGCAGCATATGTTTTTTCCCCTCTGGAAAAAAAGCATTGCTACTTGGTGCCAATTTCTCTGTGTGTTCTTGCATCTGTTGGAGAAGCCTTTGGACCCTAGCAAGCCCAGTGCAGGGTGCGTACGGAGGGAAAAATAGCACAGCAACTTGCAGAAAGAACAAGCAGGTGGAATTGGAGCTGGAGCAGAAACATTGGTGGCAGATGTTCTTCCTGGCCTGCTGGAGGAGCACACTCGAGACAACGTCTTCATCAGGCTGTGTGGCATCTCCTGCTTTGGAGAAGTGAGAAGTTGCAGGATGACTTTTACAACCGCCTAATGCTGCCAAAGGAGGTGAAGTGCTGCAGCGCCTCTGCCTGTAAACGCCTTCTCCATAGCACCACTGATTGGCAGGGAGACCCTAAAGAGTGGGGATTTTTGGAGAAAACATGCACAAGCTGATTATGTCATTGACTCGTGGAGCTTGGCAGCTACCTTCCTTACAAACACCTTCTCCACCGGGCAGTGGGTTGGAAATAATGAAGGCACTGAAGGTGATTGGGCTGTAGCAGGGGATGAGACAGATGTCTGCACCTACAGAAACAGAGCTCGGCTACTACACATGACCTAGTTCAGGGCAGGCTTTTATCTTCTTACAGAGTTAGAACTTTTGGCACTTCTCTGTACCGTCATCGGAAAAAAATGGAGATGACTTAAGGACAGGGTAGCAGGCACCTTTCCAAACCCACATGCATTTCTTCCTCACTTCTCAAATCCTTCCAGAGGAGAGCACAAGAGAAGAAGGCCCTAAGCTTTCAGAAACATCTACTGCCATAGGTATTCATGCCCTGTAAAGCAGGGCTTTGTGGAATCAGTCTTTGAAGATATTCAAGACCCACCCAGATGTGATCCTGTGTGAGCTGTGCTCTGGCAGGGGGGTTGGACTGGGTGAGCTTTCAAAGTCCCTTCCAGCCACTAACATTCTGTGATTCTCTGATTCATCTTTTGGAGGGAAGCTTAAGCTGCTACTGAAGTACAAAACTGGAATGGGTTGCCCAGGGAGGTTGTGGCTGCTCCCTCGCTGGAGGTGTACCTCAATATCTCTCTTGAATTGAGGGGACTAGAGAGAGTGTTCAGCAAAGGGTCCCAAGGATCATTAAGTAACTGGAACATCTGTTTTATGGGGAAAGGCTGAGAGACCTGGGGGCTTTTTAGTCTGGAAAAGAGAAGACAGAGAAAAGATCTTATTAATGTTTACAAATATCTTAAGGATAGGTGTCAAGAAGAAGGGGACAATCCCTTTTCAGTGGTGTCCTGTGATAGGATGAAAGGCAGCAGAGACAAAATGGAACACAGGAAGTTTCACCTCAACACCAGGAAAAACTTCACTGCGAGTGTGGCAGAGGACAGGACCAGGCTGCCTAGAGAGGTTGTGGAATCTCCTTCTCTACCTACTTTCAAGACTCAACAGGTTGTGTTTCTGTATGACCTGCCCTAGCTGATCCTGCTTCCAAAAGGGAGGTTAGGCTTGATCTCCAGAGGTTCCATCCGACCCCTGTGATTTTCCCTTTTAAATGAATTTTCAGTTTTAAAATTAATAAGAAGGCTTTGAGCACCTCAAAATTCAGCATAGGTTGCTGCAGACATTCTCAAACTGCTCAGCAGTGCTATTTGAACACTTGATGCTAGATTTCAAAAGAACATACGCACAGGAGCTGGGGAATTCACAAAACATTTCACGAATGCCAGAGGAAAACATGGAATATCTTGCAACCAACTTCCAAAAATTCTGCAGAATTGCTCCTCTTTTCCTTGTCAGGCAGCTGCTCGTAAGGTGAAAAGCTGCTTGGTTGTTAAAGAAGGAAAAATGGTTTTCCCTGCTCCAAAAGAAAAGCACTGTGATGATCAAAATGCTGTCGTTTCACCTCGCTGTTAAAAAGGTCATAGTCTTGGCTGGGGGCCACAGTGCAAAGCAATCTGCTTTGTCACTTGAATAAGCTGGCTTGGATCATGAAAGATCCTAAATTGGGGCAGTAGTGAGAAAGGGAGAGAGTGTTATGAGCCTGGGAAAGGAACAAAGATTTAATAACATGCGTTGCTTGTTTGTATACCACTAGGACAAGAAAGAGAAAACAAAGCCCCTTCCAAGATCCTCAATGCTTGCAAGGCATTTCCATGAGGTTCCTTGTGGTTATTTTTCTGTTGTGCCAGTCCTGAAAAGGGCAAACTGGATGTCAAAGGCATTGTCCCCACTTGCCAAGAACAACAGAATGGATGTGCAACACCATGCTAAAATTTACACCAGGCTGACAGACACATTCATGCTTAGCTGGATGCTCCTCAGGGACTTGATCTGAATGCAATTAAGTTGTTTCAACAACAACAACACAAAACCCAACCAAATCAACACTAAAGCCAAGCACCCCACCCAAATAAAAAACCCCAAAAATCCAAAAAACAATGCAACAACAACAAAACCAACCAAAATCCAACAACAAAACAATAGAATCAAAGAAGGGCAAGACCACCTAGTTCCAACACCCCTGCCATGAGCAGGGACAGTTTCCACTACACCAGGTTGCTCAAGACCCTGCCCAACCTGGCTTTGAACAGTTCCAGGGAGGGGGCATCCACTGCTTCCCTGACCAACCTAAACCAGTGTCTCACCTCCTCCCTGTAAAGGATGTCATCCTAATAGCCAGTCGAAATCTCCCCTCTTCCAGCTCAAAACCATTCCTCCTTGTGCTATCTCTACAGGCCCTCTCCAGCTTTCTTGTAGGCCCCCTTCAGCTACTGCAAGGTCACTATCAGGTCTTCCCAGAGCCTTCTTTTCATCAGGCTGAACAGCTCCAACTCTCTCAGCCTGTCCTCGTAGGAGAGGTGATTCAGCCCCCTGCTCATCTTTGTGACCCTCCTCTGGACCTACTCAAACAATTCAATATCTTTCTTGTTCTGAGGGCCCCAGAGCTGGACGTAGTATTCCCTTGACCTGCTGGTCACATTTCTTTTAATTCAGCCCAGGACCAAAGGAATAGAAGTAACCCATATCTCCTGGTCTGACTGGAGGCCAGGTGTGTCCTAAGGGCACGTAAGGAGAGTGCAGTGTTACCCATGAAGTTTCTTCATACTTGAAGACTGAGCTGAGGAGTAACAACAACAACAAAAAAAAGCAAATTGCAATTGGCCTGAGGGAAGTGTTGAGAAGAAATAGGTCTGAGAGAAAGGAGGAGAGTTTGTGCTGTCTTGGTCATGCCATGTTCCTGCTGCTCTGATTCAATTCACGCCAGTTTGTTTAGAGCCATTGGCACTCATTGCCCTGAGTGAGAAAATTTGTGCTCCAAAGCTGTCTCCAAGGCACCAGAGCTGAGGGGAGCAAGTGAGAAATATGCCAGACTGGGGATAGTGTGGCCCATAGAGCCATCAGGGGCAAAGAGAAAAGAGCAGACCTGCATGTGAGGGGGAATGAGAAAGAACAGACCAAGAGCTGGGGGTTGCAGTTGAGAGAAGGAATTACAATAGGAAGACTTGAAGGAGTACATCATTCTGCTATCAGTTTTTAAGGGCACTGCTCTTACTTCAACACATTCTTCCACATCTCTTTCCTTTCCTAGAAATCTCCCAGCTTTTCTGTATTCCAAGAAGATCTGGAAAGCTGTTGTGGTTTTTTTTTGTTCACCTGGTAGAGGCACCTTTACTGAATTTTCCCTGCACATCTTTCTCCAGGGAAAATAAAACCATGGAGTTTTTTTCTTTCACTCCTGCTCTGAAACGCACTAAGCTTCTACTCCTGCTCTCTAGGCAGCTGGCCCTTGGGATAGGAAAAGGAAATTAAACAGCTGATGGTTATGCTTTAATTAGGCTTTATTGGAGTTAACACAGCTTATGTTCTGCATATGTGCTGCAGAGAGTTAGATACTTACAAAATCCTGGCTTTGCTGTTATGAGTTTATGAGAAAGGAAGCCCAAGGAAGATCAATACATCCTCTGTGTAGATTACAAATGGTTCATGACGTATGTCCACGGGAGCTGTTTTTAGTGAGGGTAGTCTAGCTATTATGGATTTGACATGAACTTGGCCTGCTGCCCTGAGGGAATGCAATGTAGGCATAATTTGGTCTTCCTGTAATTGTCTATTTAACTTGGCAATCCAGAGTAATTTTTTCCTGTGAAATGAGACCGGGACGTCACTAAAGCGGTGGTCAGATTAATTAATGAGGCATAATAATACTCCTAATAAAAGCTCATGAGCTGAGTCCTCTTCCCCTCCCCTTTCCTGTCCTCCCCTGCTGTCCTCCCCTGCTGAGAATGCAGCTTCCCAGGAATCCATGAGTCACACTTCGTAAAGGAGTTTCTTCTTCAGTTGACGCAAACAATGCGGCAGAGAAAAATAATAAGTGCAGAACCATCTGTTTGATGAAGTCCTTGACATTTTATTTCATTTCCCCCCATTGCATATTAAAGGAAGCAAATAGAAAAACATTTGCTAATTATACCACTGTTTACTGAATGCTGTGGTGCCTCTTATTGTATTTGTCGGGAGCTCCAGCCTGTCCCTCAGCCCCAGGCTCAGCATCCTCCTCTCTGTTTTGTTGTAAGAGGAGTACAATAGCAGCCATGGGTGCTCAGTAAGACTTTTGAGCTCTTCAGCTGAAGCCAGCTCACACAGGGGTGCCTCTTATGGACAGGTGGGAAAGGTGATAGGACCCCATTTTTTGGGGGTACTGTGCTGGGCAAATGGCAGAGCGTTAAGGTGAGGCTAAAAAGCTGTCACTGGGGGTTGGACTTTGGGAGGGAATGGTTGCAAATTCCTTTTATGAGGCCAGGATTTTGTGCTTAGTGCCTTGACATTGTGTTTGGGTTCAGTAAAGCTTGACAGAGAGGCTGAATGGCACCACTTTGCTGCGACCTGGATAACATGAGCAGAGGCTGCTGGCTGCTGTTTTGAAAAAGACCTCCTGAACAGGTCACTCTCTCTACCTCCTCTCTAACGTTCCAGACCATGCGCTTGTCTCCCTGTCTGGTTGCCTTTGCAGGTATAGTTTTATGGCTTTAAAGTGATTTTTGGACAGCACAAGGGATGAACAGTACAAGGGATGAACAGTAAAATGCAGAGCCTCATCCCTCCCTCTGTCTGGGATCTGTATCTAGCTAATGGTCAGAGCAAGCCAATGCTATTTGAAAACAAGTTGGTGGCCAGGGGCCAGTTTTTCCCTTTGCAAAATCCAAGCTATTGGCACTCATTAAAAGTGACAGCAATTAATCAGATGGCTGCGAACTAAAGAAGTTTTTCTCCCACCACACCATGTAAGGCCAGAGTGAGAGCAACTTGGCCTAACCCATTATTGGGAAGGGAAAGATTTGCAGCGCCAAGGAGGACACTGTGACCTTCTCTTGGGCTGAGGACACTAGGAAATTCAGAAACACCAGCTTTCCTTTGGAAGGGAACATTGAAAGGATCTATTTCTGGTTATTTCCTCGGGTACAAAAGACTTAATGAATTTTCCAGTCCACCATTTGAGCAGATTGAAGTTATTTTAATACTTACATTTCCACGAAGATCCTATCAGTAGAGCTAGGTGACAGGCTGGGTGCTTTGACTCCTCTCCCCAACATCGGCTCACTTGGACAGGTTTATGTTCCCTCTGCTATAAAACTCTCAGCTTAGAGCACAAATAGTGGCAGATATATTTCTCTGTGGCTCTAATCCATGCTAAGACACATGCTAGCTTGACTTCAAGGGGTGTGTATCACACATTGGCATGCTCTCTCGTGAAGAGGTTATTTTAAAGCTAGAGGGAAAAGGCTGCACAGTTGTGAAGGACATACCCAGGCTTCACACAACCACTCGATGCACCCAGCATGTAGAAACTATTTGCTAGAGCAGGCCCCAGATGGCAAAAAGTCACCTTCCAAGCTCCAGGGTGACATCTGGCAAGGAGCAGATCTTCTAGACCCATCAATAGAGAATATTTGCAGCCAGCCCAGGTTTGGTTGCAGGGGGGTTGGAACTAGGTGATCCTTGTGGTCCCTTCCAACCCTATGTGCTAGGATTCTATGTGCTAGGAACTAGTACTGCTGGCTAAACTATGGGACCCCCCCAGTATATTCGTGGTTTGGATTTGTTTCTTTAAGTCTCAAGGACTTTCCACTTTTACATAATCTCTGGGGCAAGATGCAGATCTTGTCCCATGTTGTAGTGCATCCAAAGGTGTAATAAAAAGATGAAGGAGATGCTCACCTTGACCAGACAGGTGCCCTGGATTTCAGAATGATGTTTTCCTGTGTGAGTGCTTTGTGCCAGCAAGCACAGTGGAGACACAGTCTCAAGCTGCGACAGGGCAGGTTTAGGCTAGACCTTAGGAAGTTGTTCACAGCAAGAATGATTGGCATTGGAATGGGCTGCCCAGGGAGGTGATGAAGTCCCAGCCCTGGCGATGTTTAAAAGGAGGCTGATGAGGCACTTAGTGACATGGCTTAGTTAATTAGGTGTTAGGTGACAGGTTGGACTCGATGATCTTGAAGGTCTTTTCCAACCTGGTTAATCCCTGTGATACTATCCACGCAGCTCCACGCTCTGGCTAAACTATGGGAGGGTCCAGCTGCCACCAGGGATCTCCAAGAGAAACTAAACTGGTTTGTGTGGGTGTGTGTGTGTGTGTGTGTGTGTGTGTGTTTTAAAGGAAAACTGCCCAATTATTTTGATGGAGTTAATGTGGAGATGGTGACCTTTACATTCAGAGCTGTTAGGCTGCAAATGTTCCAAATGCATTATGTGCTCTGCTAAGGCTGCTGACATGTTCTGCCTGATTAATGGCGTTTATAAAGCATGCACCAGAGTTTGGGAAGCCTAGGACAGAAGAACTGCTATGAGATTTAGTTTTTACTAAACGTGATAAATATACAGTTGGACTTGCAGTTTTGGTTTTGGTTGGGTTTGGGGTTTTTTTTTTTTTTTTTTTTTTTTGCTTTTTCTCTTTCTAGAAATGACTTAATGATGGAAGAGAAAACCACAAACACATTAAATGAGCTGTTTAACCTTTCTCGTAAGGAAAATAAAAGCAAAGCATCTTGGTAGTGCTTGGTCCAATATGTACATTTTAGATTGGTCATTTTTAAAGGCAGGCTGCTGGTTTTTAATGCATGGGTTTCACTTCAGCGCTGGCCTGGTTCCTGCTTCTCTGGAAGGCTGTAGGAATTCTACTGTCAACTGCACTGCACCATGGTGTTGCCAGGGGCCACCCATGCTTGGAGGAAATTTCAAGGTGAGCTTGACGAGTAGGTAACAGAGATGGATGTTTAAGTAGGGGAAAAGGTGTAAGGTTTTATAAGGTTTCCCATTTGTGCTACGGTGAGGATGTTGCCCAACAAACAGATAAATGCAAATTCATCTCCTCCTCTGGAGACTTTCAAGGCCTGTCAGGATGTGTTCCTGTGTGACCTGAGCTAGATTGTCTGTTCCTGCTCTGGCAGGGGGTTGGACTCGATGATCCCTTTGGGTCTCTTCCAACCCCTGACATCCTGTGAGCCTGGGATCTGCCTACTCAGGATGCATCTCAGAAAGATTCTCCTCAGCTTGATTTTACAACAAAATACTATGGCTTGCTCTAAAGCTGTCTTCTACTTTCATAGCATGTCCAAGTAAGAGACTTTTCTCTACCTGGTGCTGTGGCAAGGCTTCATGCTGTCTTGTATGGGAGGTGCTGTCCTGCACAGTCGTGGGCCTGCATTTTGGCTCTCATAAAAGATTTGAGGACTACTGGGGACCTTTTACGTATTTCCAGTGGCATAATCTGAATAGAAGCATCTCCTCTCATGCAGATCAGTGCATATGGGAGAGAGGATCTCAGAGTGCTCATGCAAGGATGGATGGATGCACTGACTTGCTAGTTAGGACTCTAAATTGTGAAAGGTCAAAAAAATGGGATTATTTCTCCATCACTTAGTGGCTAACTGCCTCAGTATAGATACACCTAATTCAATCCAGTAATTTCTTATTCATAGCACAAGAATGTGGGTAAATCCAAAGCTCCTTTGTAGTGTTTTGGCAAGGCAAAAGCACTTTAAAACACATGCAGATTTTGTTTACACTCACTGTGTAACTCCTTAAGGCTGCCTGAGTAGGATGAGAAGGCTTTCATGCAAATGAGTAGGGTAGATGAGCACTGATCTTGTGCCTTTCATTCTACCACACACATTAGAAATAATAATAACACACAAATGTTTCATGCTTCAGCATTTCACTGAGCCAGAACTTGCCAGAAGTACTCAATAGTTTCGCCGTTAGCTCTGCATTAGCTGCCATACTGATTTTAGAAGGCTCAGGGGAAGAACAAAATCATCTATAAAGGCATTCTAATTTTTAACATAAGCTTGGGCTTTGATTGTAAAATGTATCTCATTTGGTCATCTTGGCTTTTTAAACTTCATGCCATTCCCTAAATTCATCACTTGCTGCAGCTGCTCAGCGCTTAGCACCTGTACGTTTACCCCTGAGAGACTCCAGATTGAACCAGAAGATTTTATTGGCTTTGAGGGTAATGGCTAAACTTTCAAGATTTGTTTTTCAAAGAAATACGCTTCTTTTTTTCCCCCACATTCTGCTTTCAGCAAGCTGAAACAGTTAGAGGTTGCTTCTGAGAAACCCACCATGAGGCCCTTTAACATGGGGATCTAAAGAGAACCAGATTGAATTCCCTTTACAGAGTAAGAGTTTTTAAAGAACAAACATTTAATGAGTATCTCATTTCTGCATTAAATACTGAGGGTCTTTTACACACAGGCTTTGAATGATCTTAACCAAAAAAAAAAAAAGCCAGGAAAGGTTCTTCTATGTCTGTTTCATACTGTACTGTGGAAAAGTGGAAACTGGATTTGTGGTTCTTTTTATATTTTTGAGGGCTTTTGAATTTTATGTTTCTCCTGTCTGTGTTATTTTATTAACCTTCTTGACCTTGGTAGTCTGGGACCACAGAGATCCTCTTCTCTCACACACAGAGACATTTGTAAGTACTGAAGAAAAAGCCAGTACTGCCACTGAAAAAGCCAGTGGGACCCGTTTGAAAACTTGCCCCTTCCAAATGATAGGAGCCACTTGGAGCATCAATCTGGAGCAAAAACTCTGTAGAGATGATTTGGTTAAAGAGCTGGAGCTCAGATGCCCTTGTAGAAAGAACCATGGGTGGACACCTGGCCTCCAAGGTTGTTTTATCCTCCTTAACTCTCTGTCTTGGCAGTTCACTGAAGAATGTTGAGAGGCAAAAGGTGCTGAAGGTTCCCCTGGGTCTCTAAACACAAGAAAAGTGTCCCTGAATCTTGCAGCTGAATGGCAATAATGCAGCCTGGCAGCACTTCAGTCTTTTTAGTGTTCAGCACCTCCCAGCATCAATGCAGTTTGTTTGGAGTGAGAATCTGAAGTAGAATTAAGGAGCCCAAACATGTTACAGATGCACTTGCACAGGGGCAACTGTACAGGGTGGATATTTTACAGCTAACCAAATTTCTTCTCTCAGGAAAAAAAAAAAAAAATGCATTCAGGAATAAACAAAGTTAGAGCTAATAATTACTCAGGCTTCTTGGTAATACAGAGGTAGGACTTCAGCATCCAGGCAATTCTAAACAGCTGCACCTCACCCCTAATATAAGCAATAATTTCTTTAGCAGTTATGTGAAGTTCGTATTTGATTTTTCCAGATCTGCTCAAATCTGCCATACATCAGTAACAGTGTTCAGTAGGTTTCCTGGTCTTGACTAAAATCTTAGGTAAGGCATTGGAACAGGCTGCCTAGGGAGGTGGTGGAGTCGCTGTCCCTGGATGCGCTCAAGAAATGCGTGGACACGGTTTAATGACCACAGTGGTCTTACTTTGATGATCTTGGAGGCCTTTTACAATAAAAGCAATTTTTTGATTCTCTCCAGTCTAAATGCCTGAAGCTATATATACTGCTTTACAAACGTTTCTACATGCATCTGAAAGAAATGCTTTGCCCATAACGCAAAGGTTTCATCGCCTACGTTTGATTATTTATGGCCCTCCTCCCCTGTGGCTTCCGTATTTTTCACCTCTACAAAGCTTTGGCTGCAGAGAACAGTACTGATGAAATATTGTGGTATTTATCGATTGTCATATCAAGCCCTTCTTGTGTCTGAGCCAGAACAGCAAAGAGAGGTAACACTTTTAATCACCCTTCAGAGATCCTTCGATGACTTCATTGTGTGGTATGAATTCAGCATGAATCACTGCAGCTGAATGGAGCACGAGGGAAGAGGAAACTATTATTAAACACTATATTATCAAATAAGCTGCAATGGTTTCCAAGATCTCTTCAGAGAATAGTCCATGTGAGTAGTACTTTCCTCTAAGAGAATTATATAAGCCTTTTTTTTTTTTTTTTTTTCCTTTAAGTGGTCGTGCTGCAAGCGATTGTTAGAATTTTCTGTGGAAAATATTTGCAGTCTTTGTTGTTGGTGTGACTGGAAATCTGCTCTCTCGGGTCTCCTTCAAGGAGAAACAGGCTCCTCCTTGTCTTGATGTGACTGTGAGATGAGGTGCTCCTGACTGATGCTCCTATCATTTGGAAGGGGCAGGTTTTCAGACTGGTCTAACTCTGTTTATTCCGGAATGCATAATTCTTTTCCCTGTGAGAAAAAGTTTGGTTAGCTGGAAAATATCCACCCTGTACAGTGCATCTGTAACATGTTTGGGCTCCTTAGTTCTACTTCAGAGTCTCACCCCAAACAAATTGCATTGATGCTGGGAGGTGCTGAACACTAGAAAAACTGAAGTGCTGCCAGGCTGCATTATTGCCATTCAGCTGCAAGATTCAGGGACACTTTTCTTGTGTTTAGAGACCCAGGGGAACCTTCAGCACCTTTTGCCTCTCAACATTCTTCAGTGAACTGCCAAGACAGAGAGTTAAGGAGGATAAAACAACCTTGGAGGCCAGGTGTCCACCCATAGTTCTTTCTATATGGACATCTGAGCTGCAGCTCTTTAACCAGATCAGCTCCACAGAGCTTTTGCTCCAGACTGATGCTCCAAGTGGCTCCTATCATTTGGAAGGGGCAGGTTTTCAGATTGATCCCACTGGCTTTTTCAGTGGCAGTACTGGCTTTTTCTTCAGTACTTACAAATCATAGAATCATAGAATGGTTTAGGTTGGAAGAGACCTCAAAGCTCATCCAGTTCCAACCCCCCGCCATAGGCAGGGACACCTCCCACTAGATCAGGACGCTCAAGACCTCATCCAGCCTGAGATGTCTCTGCAGGATCTCTGTGTATATGAGAGAAGAGGAGCTCTATGGTCCCAGACTGCCAAGGTCAAGAAGGTTAATCAAATAACACAGACAGGAGAAACAAAATATTCAAATGCCCTAAAAAATAGAAAAGAACCACAGAGACAAATTCAGTTTCCACTTTTCCACAGTACAGCAGCATGAAACAGACACAGAAGAACCTTTCATTGATTTTTTTTTTTTTTTGGGGGGGGGCGGGGTGGCATTTGAGCTCCAGCTCTTTACCCAGATCGGCTCCAGACTGATGCTCCAACCCAACTGGCTCCTATCATTTGGAAGGGGCAGGTTTTCAGATTGGTCCCACTGGCTTTTTCTTCAGTACTTACAAGTGTCTCTGCCATAGGGCCAAGCATGAGCGGGATATCTGTTTTGTGCAGAGCAATTATATTTGAGTCTCCCTCCTACCTTTCAGAATTTTTGCCATCTTCCATCAGAAATATCTTTGCTGTCTTTCTCACCAAAACCCAAGCACGCTTTGGCTCCCCCTGAGCACGGAAAGTGCCAGGCATACTTTTTTTGAAAGTAAGTGCAGGTTAGGGACGTGTGTGTGAGATTAGATAACAAGATTTACTGCCTCCCCAGGGAAATTAATTGAAGAATGTTCCATAACAAGTGCATTAGTCATCATTAGCCCCACCTCAAGCTCAGCAGCCGATTATTGCTTCTCCTCTTGAGTGTTTTGTGTTTTCCTAATGGGCATGCTTGTTGAAATGCCCTTACAATAACATTGAATTGTTTGTGGGGTGCTAATTGCTATAGATATTCCTACAGCCAGAAAGCTGGAGTATCCTGCTGCCCATCTAAGAATTATCCTAGAATCATAGAATGGTTTAGGTTGGAAGAGACCTCAAAGATCATCCAGTTCCAACCCCCCTGTGCCATAGGCAGGGACACCTCCCACTAGATCACAACACTCAAGACCTCATCCTGCCTGGCCTTCAACACCTCCAGGCAGGGAGCAGCCACAGCCTCCCTGGGCAACCTGTGCCAGTGTCTCACCACACTCACTGTGAAGAACTTCCTCCTTAACATCCAGTTTAAATCTCCCCTCTGCCAGTTTAAACCCATTACCCCTTGTCCTGTCATTACAAGACTTTGTGAATAGTCCCTCCCCAGCCCTCCTGCAGGCCCCCTTCTGATACTGGAAGGCCAATATAAGGTCTCCTGGAAGCCTTCTCTTCTCCAGGCTGAAAAGCCCCAACTCTTTCAGCCTGTCCTCATAGCAGAGGTGCTCCAGTCCTCTGATCTTCTTCGTGGCCCTCCTCTGAGGGAGGCCACCTGAAAATATTTTTAACCCAGCCTTGGGTGGTTATAATCCTTATGGTGTTCACTCATGGCTGCTATAAGGAAAAGCACTTTTCCTGGTGCACTATGAGGGAAAAATCCATGTGGGCAGTGAGGTGCCTCAGAAGCAGATTTTTATGGGTTTTAAGGGCATAGTGTGAAGGCAGTTTGCATCCTTACTCGAGTGAATGCATCTTCCTGAATACTGGGCAAACAAAAATCCCCAGTCATTAGATCAGGTGGAGAAAGACATAAAAGGTGCTGCAAGGCTTTCTGCTGGTTTGTTGTTGTCAAGATCAGTAGAGATGAAATTCGATGCCCGTGAAGCCGAGTGAATGTACATCAGTGCAGAGAACTGATGCAAATGGGAGTTCAGGAGAAATGTTTTCCTTCTGAAGGCATCCTTGTTCCCCACGGATTTAGCCAGTACCGTTGGAGCTAAGTCTGCTGTCACTCTGCATGGAGAAAGAAGGCAAAAGACAGCTGCCGAAAGCTGTGAAATCCTATCCCCTGCTTCCCCATACCCTGTTTCTAAAAGTTCTCTTAAAGACAGCTTTGAGAGAAACAGCAAACAATTACCTTTTTTTTT
>VWZI01023910.1:1528022-1567973 GCA_013396835.1 Psilopogon haemacephalus | reverse complement strand
TCTCTTGTTCTGTGTCAGGTGAACTCAATTGAAGGAGAGTATCTCATTTATATCCTTTCTTTCTGCCTCGCTGCAAAGCTTCTGACCCCCAGTCAGTCCTCTTGAATTACTGTTCCAGGATGGAAAAAAAAAAAAAAACAAACCAGTGTGGTGCTTTTGGTCTGCTTCTAACAAAAACAGACACAGCAGGCCAGTGGAGGTTCTGTTGCATGCTTTCTGCAGATGAAGGGGACAGAAAAGAGACACTGGGACAATGTAGGATGATTTCCTCTACCTGCAGTACAACCTCTGATCAGATTTTTTTTTTTTTTTTATTCTTTCTAATATACTTTAACTAAAATATTGGGGTTTTTTTTTTATTATTAACATTATTTTGTTTAAGCAGCTGCTTTTTCGTTCTCATCTGAAAGAACATTAATCATGCAGCTGTATTCAGGTCAAGCATTTTCTCCTTGTGGACCCACTTTATGCTCATTGCAGTACAACTTCTGCTTGTGCCATATGTCAGAATTTAAGGCAAATAACGGAAAGGGAATTTTAAGTTCAAGAAACTGACTCCATTCCAGGCCTACTCAAATTGAAGGCTAAGCCCTCTCACAGGCATAGGTGCAGGCACAGGCACAGGCACAAAACACAGCCTGGATGATCTCTGACAGAAAGAGAATTTGGGGGGTTTTTGCAGGTTTTTTTTGTTTAGTTTTGGGTTTTGGGTTTTTTTGTGGTTTTGTTGGGTTTTTTTTGGGCAGGGGGGAGGGTGATGGTTGTTATTTTCTTATCCTTGAGTCATTTCAGTGACAGGCACTGAAAGTCTTCTATGGTTCCTCTATGAAAACTTCACTAAATCAGGGTCTTCTGAAATCTCCTATAAGCTAGTGAAGTAGCTTACCTATAGCACTGCATCCAGTTCTGGAGCCCCTATTACAAGAGGGATGTGGACATGCTGGAGTGTGTCCAGAGAAGGGCCACGAGGATGCTCAGAGGGCTGCAGCACCTCTGCTGCAAGGACAGACTGAAAGAGTTGGGGCTGTGCAGGCTGGAGAAGAGGAAGCTCCAAGGTGAATTTCTTGTGGCCTTCCAGGATCTGAAGGGAGCCTACAGAAAAGCTGGGGAGGGACTTTTTAGGCTATCAGGGAGTGACAGGACTAGGGGCAATGGAGCAAAGCTGGAGGTGGGGAGATTCAGACTGGATGTGAGGAGGAAGTTCTTCAGTATGAGAGTGGTGAGAGCCTGGAATGGGTTGCCCAGGGAGGTGGTTGGGGCCACATCCCTGGAGGTGTTTAAGGCCAGGCTGGATGAGGCTGTGTCCAGCCTGATCTAGGGTAGGGTGTCCCTGGGCATGGCAGGGGGGTTGGAACTGGCTGATCCTTGTGGTCCTTTCCAACCCTGACTGATTCAATGATTCGATGACATCTCTACAGGCTAATAAAGTCCCTACAGGGTAGTGAAGCTTCTCTTCAGGTTATGGTGGGGGATTTTATGGGTTTTTTTTGTTGTTGTTGTTTTGTTGGGTTTTGGGAAGTTTTTTTAATTGCATTAAACGCATTAAACTTAACTGCATAGGAATAGAGAGGGTTCAAACATGCTAAGGTGTGACTAAACCTCCTCTTGGTGCTCCCGTTAGTTATCATAATGTCAAAAGCACTTGCTTCTGGGTTTTGGAGAGAATATGCTACATGTCACTCTTCCTCTCCATCTCTGAGGGATGTCTACAAGTGTGTCCTGCATAAGCCAAGTCCCAAAGCTTATCTGCAGCTGAATCTTTTGTTTCCAACTGCTTTAAAACGGAGGGGGAGTCCTGTGCACTGACACCAGTAAAACCATTAGATAAACAAACCTTTATTTCCTACATTTCCTTAAGACTTCAGATCCTGCCTTACTTTTTTTTTGTTTTTTTTTTCTTCCTCCTAATGCTCCACTCATTAACAGGTTCATTTGATTCTTTCCTTGGGAATTCATCAGAGTTTGCCCTCAATCTCAGGGCAAATAGTTTATAAGTGACCTGCCGGATGGTGTTCGTTAACCGCTCCGCTCCCGGTGGGACACTGATATATCCTTAATTAGGATGTGAAGGGAAAATCCTCCAAGTGCTCTAAGATGACTTGAGAAAGTTAGTTGAGAAAGCCTAGCTGTTCCTCTTCCAAAGTTCAAGACAACAGTGGAAAGGGAGCAGGGAAAGAGTCCCACATCAGGAGTGAAAAGGAAAAGCAGAAACTTCATGACAACAGTCATGCACTCTGACACTTTCTTTTTTTTCTGTGTTTTTTTTTTAATTTAGTTTGTTGGGTTTTTTTTTTTCCTGGTTTTTGGAGGTTTTTTTCATCCTCTACAATGTAAAAGAAGAGCTGAACTTTCCCAAGAATTCTCCTATGGCACAGCATCAAAGCACTTCCACATCTTTTCCATTCCCCTTCAGGTAGATACCTGGCATAGGTGCAGAGCAAGGCAAGAACAGTCCTTGCCTTGTGGAAAGCATCTGTTTATTCAGCCCGATTCTCTTGAAAGAAGGCTCAGGCAATAAGGTAGCAGTCTGATAAACCAGCCACACCATAATACACCTTTCCTGTGAAAGGGTGGACTACTGGGGTGGAAGACTTTGACTTTGAGACGTAGCTTAAGAAAATTATCTCGTTCAGCACAGCTGCTGGGAACATGCTTACCTTTAAGCCCCTAAGAAGTCCTGCACCCTCACAGAAGCACTTCCCTGAATGCCATTTGCTATTCCAGCCACCAGTGATGTTACCTATCTCGTGTTTGTTACATTTGATTTACATCTAACACAGTACTGTACATCATAGAAACATAGAATCAGTCAAGATTGGAAGGGACCACAAGGATCATCTAGTTCCAATCCCCCTGCTATGCCCAAGGACACCCTACCCTAGATCAGGCTGCCCACAGCCTCATCCAGCCTGGCTGCAAACAATAATTCTGTAATAACATCAAGGCTATTCCCCATAAGGCAGAGCAAATGCTGTCATCACAGAAAATGACACCTCTTCAAGCACTTGTGTAAAGTTTGGAGGATAACTTAACGTGTATTTGATCTGCTGCCTCTCTGTTTTCACTGTCACAGGTTTCCCAGAAAGAAAGAAAGAAATACCCCATCCTATAACCTCTGCACCTTCAACCTCCCCACCTATTACTAATGGTCCTCATTCTCCTTCTCCTTCCTGTACTTGAGCCTGGTCTTCCTGGATGGGAATGACCTCCTCTCCACCCCCACCTCCTTTATTATTTCCAAGACCTGCTATGCATGAAACTGCAAACACCTGGCAGACATTCCAGGGAGCGATCTGTAGTGCGTCTCCTGCACCGCGCAGGCATCTGAGCTGAACCTCGTTTTAGAGATCCCAGAGGCCCTCTCAATCAATAATCCATGTATTTTTATGAGAGCGAGATTACGAGGATTTGCAAAGGAGGTGATTAAGCAATGCTTCAAAGGGCAGTTGCTGCTAACACCTGCAGCATTAAATAGGAATCTATTAATAGAAGGTGCGCGGTTTGGTAATAATCCCTCGTTCAGAGAAATGCCCTTTGATTTATGCCCTTCACAACGGACAATACTTTCCATATATCCAACCGGATTTAGGCAGATGTGACTTCAACATCTGGCTGAGTGATGACATTTCAGCTATGCGGACGTCACGCAGGGGGCCCAGAGCAGTTAGCTAGAACAGGGATAATAATCACGCTGCTTACGCTGCTCGCCACCTGCGCGTTCACGCTGGGTGGAAATGGTTTCCTGTGCTGATCTATCTCAGGTGGTTATCTGCAGGTGCCCCACTGAGAGAGTCTGAGTATTGTCAATCACTGCCTGGGCCCCAGGGAAACCAGCATTTAATTCTTCTGCTGATGTGGTGAGGTTAGACACGGACTAAGTGTCTGGGATGCAGCCTGTTCGAACCACAGTCCTGCAAAGGCAGCGTTTGTGGGTTTCCCCATCAAAAAAAAACCCAAAACCCTCCAAAACAACGACAACAACCAACAAACACAACTTTGAGCTTAAGATGGGATGAATGTAGAGATCTATAAACTGCCCAGAGAGGTGGTGGAGCCACCATCCATGGAGGTGCTCAAGAAACATGTGGACATGGCACTCTGCAGCATTGTTTGATGCCCGTGGTCGGCTTAAGTTGGATCTGAGACTTGATGATCTTAGAGGTGTTTTCCAAGAGAAAAGATTACATGTTTTTATGATTATTTTTATTTGGGGACAAGAGCATCACACAACTGTGTGCCACATCTCTGAAAGACAGATCTCTCAAACAAATAATAGCACCTTGCATTTAGCCAATACCTCTGCACAGCTCTGTGATTCCATTTCAAGCATACAGAGACACTGAAGGACTAAATTCATCCCTTAGGCAGTAGTGGGGTTTGTCTCTGTCACTTGTTTTCCTCATGCTGGTGAACTGGAGTTTGTGTCAAGCTCTTCCTCTCTATAATTTTGCTTCTTCTTAGGGTGAGTCTGCTCTGCTGGATTTCTCTGTGTTGCCTAAGTAAAATGGGAGCAGGAAACAGATCCATATAGATGACTTGCAACTCTTCTGGAGGCAAGATTTTAATATGGAAACAAATAACTCAGCTAGATTCACCCCAGCTGAGTCCCAAATGTCTGTTACCCTCCATGAGTAAGGTGCTCTGAATTTCAGTGGTTTTTCACTGGAACTCTTTTCTTAGCTCAAAGAAAAGTTTCTCCCACTCCTGTTCAGATTTGCACTTTTCACTTCAGAAGGCTTGCTCTGGATTTCTGCCATCATCCCTGAGAGCAGACTGGATCCCCAGCAGCTCCTGGACAGCTTAATTAAGGGCTGGAACTCAGCATAAATCCATGCACAACTCCTTATTGTTTGCTTTTGTTTTGCTTTCAAGACAGAGATCGTGACAATAGGTCACTTCTGAGTACTCTTTGAATTATCTGGGGTGGGGGGAGAAAATAATTTTTCAATGACATGTGTAGTTGTTAGTCCAAACCAAACTTTGGTGTACTTCTGAGCAAAGTCTATTGGATGAGGCCTTGGGCGACCTGTTCTAGTGGGAGGTGTCCCTGTCTATGGTGGGAGGTTGGAACTGGACGATCGTTGAGGTCAGGGGCCAGGTCCAACCTGGCTTTGAACGTCTCCAGCCACAACCTCCCTGGGCAACTTGTGGCAGTGTCTCACCACCCTCGCTGTCCTCGCTGCTTCATTTTCCAAAAGAGAAGGAAGAATTAGGGAGCAAGGAAAAATTATCCTTGCCCTGTGGAATGCAGAGCATAGGCTAATAATTTATATCCTTGTCAAGCAGGATTTGCTGGTGGCTGCTGAGATGGCTTTTTTGGTGAGGTTTCTTAAATGTGGGTTGTCTTTCTGTTCCTATTGGATTGTGCTCTTAACAAACTGCTACTTCAAGATCTTCTGTTCTGGGGCTGCAGAGCCGCAGAAGTTCTGCTTTTACAAATCAGGTAAACGATAAGGAAATTCTGTTGGGTTTGGGGCTTTTGAAATCCTTTAATGTTTATTATATTTTTGGGGGTATTTTTTTTCGGACTACTCCTCTCCAGACTTTGCATTCCCTGCAGGTCATGAGGCTCGCAGTGCGTTTAGCAGCGATGCCTGCTGGAAGGGTTTCCGTCTGCCGCTTGTCATTATAAGCAATGTGCTGCTAGACAGAAAGCTACACTTTGGCTGGTTGCTGTTTGTCACTGCCTTCCAGAGGAAACCTCTTATCTAGAAGCTAGGGGGAGAGCTTTCCAAATTCACTGTCTTACGCAAGCCAGCTACAGCTTATCGCTCCCCTTCTGTCTCGGTCTCTCCGTGCAGCTCATCCATTTCAGGCTCTGAGACCTCTTTCATGGAAATCATTTTAAAATTCTCCTTCTTGCTTATAAATAAATAAATAANTTTTTTAATTGGACCTGTGAGGTTAAAAAAACAAATAAATAAAAATTACTATTAGGAAAACTTTAGGACAAAAAAAGATGGTCATTTCCCCTGCAACCTCCTGCCCTTCCTTTAGGTGAGATAGAGGAAATGTAGCTACGCTAAGCAAAACTGCTCAAGATGGATGAAGTCTTGCATATAGAGCTTTTAACAAGTCTGTGTTTAAACAAGGCTCCTCTGAAAGCTGGCAGTGGCTTTTCTCAGGGTGCAGCTGGCACCACACAGGTGGGAGGGAGATGAGCCAGCAGTGTGCAGGAAAATAGCTCTCATCATATCAGTTTATGTCTTGAAGGTTCCCGAATGTATTTGATTTTCGTTTGCTTTCTTGAAGCGCAATTGCAACCTCTACACTTACAGCAGTTTTTTGGTTTTGTGGTTTTTTTTTTTTCTCTTGAATTTGCCTTGGTTTTTTTTTAACCCAGGCTTTTCTGAGTAGAGAGTCGATTAAATTCTAGAACCCAAAGTCTGAATGAGAGTTGAAACATTGTGCTCTGCTTCCTGCAGGAGGACAAGCACTCCCATCCTCGTGAGAGAGACATCACCACAGTGCTGGCTCGCTGCTCAGGTCCTCTTTGGATGATCACAACCTCTCAAAAATCCATCCTAAATTCAGTTTTAATCTGCATAATGACTGGTCCATGAGCCAGCTGGCTAAGGCTACAGGGACATCACCTAACAGGAGGCTCTTTTTACAGTTCTTGAACAGTAAGAGGTTGCCTGCAGAGCTCAGGACAAGAGGAGTCCAAAATAAAACATCAGGCTTTGAATTTCAAATATGCTGGGGATTGGGGGGGGGGATTCACCTTTGTGGCTTCATCTCTTTCTGTCTTTAGAGCTACTAACTGATTTTAAGCCTTTGGGGTTTTTTTGGTGCTCTAGGCTTTTACTGAACCATTGAGGACTCCGAGGAAGGAGCTGATGCTACTCTGTACACAGGGTTTCTAAGAACATCATAACACGAGGAGGTCTTTCTGTTAGAGAGCACAGTTTGCCTAACCTAGAGGTACTCTGCCAGCTGTTGCTGGTGTGTAGCCTGCACAGCAGCAAAAGGGCTTCTCCTCACGGAGCTGAGAGCACCTCCTCTTCCTTTTGCCTCTATTCCTGTAAGCCAAGGCCTCCAAGTCCCCTGTTTTTGTCTATGCACACATATCCTTCTATTTGCAGTTCTGTCTGCAATACATCAGTCTTGGAACCATATAAATAAAGTCATCTCAAGGTTATACCAAATTTCTACCAAATATTGTGGTGCAGATGAGCACAGGAAAGGCTCAGCTGGACCCTGAAATTAGACCAAGAAAAAAAGTTTGCTGGTTTCATTCTCACTTTTTCTGTGAAGAAGCATTTTCTAAGTTAGTATAGTTACGTTGCTAAACTCCTCAGAGTATAAAATAGGCTTGGGCAAGAGAACATAGTAACATGCATGTTTATAAATCTGCTCAACTGTGTACTGAGCCACCTCCCTTTTAAGTTAAAAAACAAAGTGAAAATGTTACAGTTGCTTGCTAACCCCTCATGCATTTTAATACTGAGCAACCCAACCTATTTCTTTGGCTGCTGCTGAATAAAATGAGGTCATTGTTGGCTGTCAGTGCTTACTAGAGTAGGACTGTTGAACAGTGTGTGCTGATAATGAGGATATCTCTTCACAGCTGATAACACTAGTTAGCACCTCTGCAGCACTTTTGTGCCCACTCTCACATCACTTCACACAGCAAGTAGTACTTTTCAATCCCTTCACCACACCAGGGAGACCTGGCAGAAATCTTAATTGAGTCACCTATATAATAGGCCACCCAGTGAAGTAGCCAAGGAGAAAAAAAATCCCTGACACCACTACTAATTTTAAGCTTTTATTAGAATCATAGAATCAGTCAGGGTTGGAAGGGACAACAAGGATCATCTAATTCCAACCCCCCTGCCATGGGCAGGGATGGGGAACCTGCCATGACAGGGAGAGTAAAAACCCTACCCTAGATTAGGCTGCCCACAGCCTCATCCAGCCTGGCTGCAAAAACCTCCAGGGAAGTGGCCCCAACCACCCCCCTGGGCAACCCATTCCAGGGTCTCACCACTTTCATGGTGAGGAACTTCCTTCTCACATCCATGGGCAAGCATTCCAGGGTCTCACCATTCTCATGGTGAAGAACTTCCTCCTCACATCCAATCTGAATCTCCTCACCTCCAGCTTTGCTCCATTCCCCCTAGTCCTGTCACTCCCTGATAACCTAAAAAGTCCCTCCCCAGCTTTCTTGTAGTCCCCCTTCAGACAGTGGAAGGCCACAAGAAGGTCACCTGGGAGCCTCCTCTTCTCCAAATTGCAATGCTTCCAGGCCGTCTCGAACATTTTCGCAGTGTTCCGTTTCGTAACATTTTGCACAAATCTGCCTGCTCGAAAACACTTGAGGAGATTCAGTACAGTGGAAAGTTCTGCTCCACCTACAGCGCATTAATCAGAGTGTTTATTTAAGCCTAACTGCTTGAAATGTGCTTGCCTTATCAAAAGTGTGCTGACTGCACTAACGAATGCAGCCCTGGAAAGGCACATGCGACCTGCCAGCACTGTCCGCACTGCTCTAATTGTGAGCTCCTCCCTGGGGACTGGAAGTTGCTTTGGGTTTGCTTCAGGATCCAACATTTCGGATGCTAAACCAAACCACCTGCGTCTGCGAGAAGGATAGAGATCTCAGGCAAAACTGGTCCTCTTTCAGGATCTTTCCACTCCTTCTGCTTTGGCCAGAAACTCAAAGCCATCAGTCTCCCTTGTGCTATCATAGTGCCTCTGGCTTTGGAGGAGCAGAGGCATTCAAGCCCTGAAGGATGTACTGGGGGAAAAAAAAAATGCAACTGAAAAGCTGTTTTCTTTTTAACTGGCTTCAGAAACTCTTCGAGAAAGGAAGCTCTGAAAAATTGTCTAGAGCTGTTGTGCTTAACCTGCTTGCCTTGAGCCTGTGGCCTATGGTTAAGGATTGCTACCTTTGCAGCTGGTGGAAGGAATGCACTGCTCTGTTAACTACAGCGTTTCTGTGCCTGTGGTGTCAGAAAAGTAGATCTTGTTGGGATTTTGGGGGTATTTTTGTGGCTTTGGATTTTTTTAATGGTGATTCGTCTGAAGAAGAAGACCTCCTTGCCAGCCAGGGACCTCGAATCCCAGCTCTTTTAGCTCAGACCCAGTATGCTCACAGGCTTCAGTAAGCTTGGTTTATGGCATCTCTGTGTTAACTCCAATGCCTCAGCATTTGTCTCTCTGCTGTTTAGGCACTGTAGAGTTTTTTCTCTGCACTCACAGCTCACTGCTGCAGAAGAGAACAGGAATCCTGGCCCAGGACCAATGTTTTTCTCATGAAAAGTGCTAAGGGATCATTAGGGTCCACCCAGACTAGACAAAACTCTCATTTTTAAAGCTTCATCTGAAACACCCACCCACTGTGAAGTGAACGGGGCTGAATTTATCTTGAGGGAGATAAAGGCTGAGTCAGCCCAGCTGGGTCTCGAACCTGTGGTTAAAGAAAAGTTAGGCACACCACATTTGAAGGTTAAACCACTAAGACATCCCCATGAGCTAAGGTAAACATACCATCATTTACCCTTTCTATCTTTTCCTTGCCAAGCTATGTATTATGTGCATAGCAAAATATGCATATAACTCAACTGCTGGAACAAACATGGGAGACTCAAAAAAAAAAGCCAAAGTACACTCCAGCAGACTGTATGTACAGCAGAAGTGCACCCTTGTTCTCATAAAAGACAAACCAACACAGCCTCAGTTTCCTAGAAGGGTCTTCCCACCTCTACCACAGATGGAGTTTGGGCCCCTGCCCCAAACCAGCTCCTTGGGTAGAGCAGACTCCTTTCACCTCTGCAATGCCACAACATAATGCAAGCTGCTTATTTGTCTGAACTCTCTGATGAGGAAGATAAATAAGGGCTGGGAAGATTGTTCTGAAGGGAATACAAGTCAGCTACATTTGAGCCTGCAGAAGAGAAGCTGTTCAGGCTTAGTGCCTAACATAATAACAGGAGGAGAAATCAGGTCAGGAGCCATTGCCCTCCATAAGCTCAATCCTCCTGCTGAAGTCAAGAGGGAAATTATCATTGACTGCAGTGGGACAGGAACTAAGCCTTGGAGAGAGAAAAGGAGAAGTACCTTTAGTGGGGCTGGCTTAGAAAAGCCTTTACCTTCTGCCTTTCTCCATGCTGTTTCTTTTAACAGCACTCCCAGCCAGCAGCTGTGTTTGCTCTGTTGAGACTCAGCCATCCAGAGTAATTCACCTTGATCTCCTCACTGAGGAACTGATGGGAAAAAGAGGTCAGGCAGTGAGAACCACGAAAAGAAACTGTCTCTGCAGATGGAACTGAATTCCCATTTTTTTTCTATCCACCTTCCCCTACCCAAGTCTTTCAGCTTCCATTCAGGAGCAGCCAGCACTGGTGATGTTCTGGCACATCATGCTTTGCATGCTCACCTTTACCCCCTGCCTCCTCATTCCCTCCACCCACTGCACCCTATTACCTTACCTGATTTATTGTCTGTGCATCAGATTTACAACGCTTCAGCTCAAGAACATCAAACATGCTGGATAGTTTAACACTAAAATCAAAATTTTTTTTTTAAGGCAAATTATGAAGTTCCAGGCTTTGTTTTGTTTTTCCAAAACATTCATATCCATGAAAATTGAGTATGTTTTCCAGGTGCATAACTTCCTCTCTCTGAAAAACTATTTCTTCTTTGAGTGTGTGTTTAAAAGTCTGCAGCTCCAGCCCTGCTCACAGGATCCTTTCTCTTTAAATGCATATGAATATGTTTGCGTTGGCTGTAGGGACCAGGCAATACACAAGACATATTCTATACCTCGTGCTTTGCCAGATGAACTTCAGCAAGTTCATCCCCTACCCTGGACTTCATTTTTTTGTGATTGTGAAATGGGGATAATATAGGGGAAAAAAAGCTATTCAAGCTCATGACAGATCCACCTGAAAATTCTGGGTTAGGGTGTTAGAAGTGTGCATAATCCTCAGTCCTCTACCTTGCCACTAGCTGTGTGGTGGTTTGGCAGTTCTCTGTCCCCCCACACTTTGAAATAACCCAGTCTAGAACTCAGTCATCTGGAAGTTAATAAATGAAGCTTTATATTTACAGCTTTGCACAATATACGCACAGATATTTGCAATATGTAACAGATATTTACAGATATATAGAGTGAAAAGGTAATACAGAAACACCACAGCCCTCCCAGAGATCAGAATCCCTAAGAGGGGTTTCCAACCACCCTACCACCTTCCCCCACTTCCCAATCTTATCTCACTATCTTTCTTATGTGCCAGATAAGTGAAGCTAGATGAGCCAGGGGGGTTAGCAGCAGGAAAGTAGTTAGTGAAGTTGTTCAGATCTAGCTAAGAAGGCAGAGAGACGCAGCATCCAGCACGGTGCTGTCTTATCTTTGTTTGGGTTCTAACTTTCATAATTTTTTTTTTTTCAGTCACCTATGAGTGAAGTAGAACCATCAACATTTTCCTTTCTCAGCCCATAACTTAATTTCTTATTAATATCCTCCAATCAGCTCAAACCAGCACAAGCTGCAATGCAACACAGCTGGTTTTTTCAAAGCGTGTATTTGCTTCATGAGTGATGTAGCCTCTCCCTACAAATCCCATGTTTTGTCCATCTTCACATGCTAGCACGAGGCTGGAGAGCATAGAGAGGACAAGATTCACTCCTAGTTATAGGAAAAGCCTGGTCCATTGCTCTCAGAAGCTGGGCCATTGCCCCATCTTCCCACCCTTGAGCATGCACAGGAGTATCAGCTCCTCACAACATATGGGAAGGGTAAATCACTTGGAACAAGGCAGGCACTCCACGTATGGGTGCAGAGATGGGCAAGTTGTCCACTACCTTATCATTCTTTCTTAGCCTGCAGGATTTACTGGAATGTGTTGCCTCCCTGGAGGTATTCAAGGCCAGGTTGGATGAGGCCTTGAGTGACCTGTTCTCGTGGGAGGTGTCCCTGCCTATGGCACAGGGAGGTCGGAACTGGATGATCTTTGAGGTCCCTTCCAACCTAAACCATTCTATGATTCTATGATTCTTAAGAAAAACATGACTTTAGACACTTGTACAGTCAACAGAAAATTAAAGAGTAGTCTTCTCATCGCTTGCTATTAATCAGAAAAAGATTTCTTAGGTATGAAAAGCATTAGCCTCAGCATAATATTTCTATTATGCAAGTGTCTGTGATTGCAAGGGAACTAGGGTGTAATGCTAACATGGAAGCAATGACCAGAACAAACCTTTAGAATAATGGCTCCAAAGACTTTTTGTGGCTTACTATAAAGTGTGTATTAATTTGGCTAAGAGATGGCCTTGTGCCCTATGCTGAATCTGGCTGTGTCAAAGAATTTCCCTGGATACTCCCTGGAAAGATTTACCATTCCCATTACGTGATACCAGGGCTATCAAAAAGCAGTTCAAAAGATGGGCATTTTGGAGAAGAAAATTCCATCTGAGCCTGCTGTCTTCCTGACTTAGTCATGGCCATGTACAGCAGACTTAACTCTGGCCTTCGAGCTGCAGTTGGGACTTTGTTTTTTCTGGATTCAGATTTGCCATCTGAGAAGACATCCAACTTGCTAAGCAGAGGCTGTCTGTAACTGTGGGAAGCAAAACTCATTTCTCCGCTGAGGCCTGTCCTTCTGTGCCTTCACTCTAACCACTTCTTGGTTTGCTGCTATTTTTAATTGCAGTCTAGCTAAAATAAATAAAATGCTCTCTCCTACAAGGGAAAAAGGAGCAGCTTCGACCTCCGAAACGGAGGCAACTATTGTCATCATTTACCAGTCTGTGGGAAGCTGAGATGACAAGTCTGGCCCAACCCAAAAACCTCTTGATTTCTTCTGACCAGAATTCCTCCAATGGACATCTCAAATGTGAGTACACCAGAAAGAGCTGCCTTCAATATAATATTTCTGTACACAGAGTTACAGCATCAGACCACTCGGATAACTTAGGCCAAGCTCATCAAACCTCCCAGAAGAGACCGCACAGAAATCATGAAGTATTCAGCAATACATCAGCAAAGCTAAAAGTGTTCCACTGTAATAACCTGAATCATTGTTTGACCATAATGCTCTACTGTCTGATGCCTTCCTAAGAAGCCAGTTGGAATATTGTGGTACTTACAGCTCAGGGAGATATCACAGGATTATAGAATCAGTCAGGGTTGGAAGGGACCACAAGGATCATCTTGTTCCAGCCCCCCTGCCATGCCCAGGGACACCCTACCCTAGATCAGGCTGCCCACAGCCTCATCCAGCCTGGCTGCAAACACCTCCAGGGATGTGGCCCCAACCACCTCCCTGGGCAACCCATTCCAGGCTCTCACCACTCTCATGCTCAACAACTTTCTCCTCACATCCAATCTGAACCTCCCCACTTCCAGCTTTGCTCCATTCCCCCTAGTCCTGTCACTACCTGATAGCCTAAAAAGTCCCTCCCCAGCTTTCTTGTAGTCCCCCTTCAGATAGTGGAAGGCCACAAGAAGGTCACCTGGGAGCCTCCTCTTCTCCAGACTGAACAACCCCAATTCTTTCAGTCTGTCCTCACAGTAGAGGTGCTGCAGCCCTCTGAGCATCCTCATAGCCCTTCTCTGGACACACTCCAGCATCCCTCTTGTAATTGAGCTCCAAAACAGTACTCCAAGTGGGGTCCCACCAGAGCAGACTAGAGGGGGAGGTATAACTGGGTCTGTACCACGGCTGTTAGCTGATAAATGGTTTGCTATAACCTTGCAGCGCTGTGCACTGTAGCAATATTACATCCTGACTTCCACCTTGGCAGTTTTTCCGAAGGCCCAGTGACCTCCTGCAAGGCTGGGTACCAGCAGAGCCTACGTAAGGGTGAGGCATCAGTGTTTCTCTCCTAAATCCAGATTTCTTCATGCTGGCTTGCTCTAAATCAGAGCTGTGACCGCAAAGGCTTGGCGAGCAGTGCTGCTGTTTTTCTGCACTCCCACTACCCACTGGGTTTTTATCTGTTTTGTTCATGATTTGTTGTAACGAGAGATATTCCCTAATAACTCATCTGAGGAAGGTGCAAGCATTTCTCACCTTTGCATTTTCCAAAGCTGATCTTAGCATGCACCCAAGGTGATCCCAGCTGCTTTTTTGTTAGTGTTTTTGCCATTACTGATAGCAGCACTGCAAAACAAAGCAGAGTTAAATGACCGCTGAGGAATGATTTCTTTTTCTTAATATAACACCATTCCAGGGGGATTTGGGAAAAGGGCTCAGACGAGTTGTGTACAGTAACAGTGCTTTGCTGAAAGTTGTTCATTACTTGTTTAATAAAGATCATGTGCCCTGTTATAAACATCAAAACTGCAGTCCATTAATCTTGGGAGAAATTTTTTCCCTCCAGTTCAGATCTTGGCTTGAGCTGGAGGGAAGGGGGTGGGGCAGGGGATGGCCACTGAGGGGTTTTTTTTCCACTTTCAGGAGAATGGCATGTTCCTCGGGGAGACAGTAAATTGAAATTAAGGCTGTTCCAGTTGGCCTACAGGATGTGCCTGCAAATGTAGACATATCGAAATGGTGAAAAAGTCTGTCTGTGCCCATTCATATAAAGTGAATGGGTTGTAATGTTCTCCAGCCCTTGGGAACGGTGGCTAGGTTGAGGAAAGAAGGCAGGAAGAACGAGATGGATTTGACATAAGTATATTTAAGTGCACCGAAGGCTTTCTCTCCTCCCCGTGGTTTAATGGTGTATTCCACTGGGGTCTACAAGGAAGAAAGAGAGTGAATCCCTACAGCTTTCCTTTTTAAGGATAACAAATCTTAAAACAGGTGTGAGCACAGAAAGATCCTCTTACTTGTTGTTTTTAAGTCCTTCTCAGCCAGCCGACGTTCTGTGCCTATTATTATCATTCCACAGAGTGAACACTGGGGAGGGGGAGGAGGACCAGGAGGGGAAGAGAGAAGAGCTGGAAAAAAATAAATGACTGCAAATGAATAATATGAACTAAGTATGCTGGTCATGCTCTATGAAATTTATTATACTGTGGTTACCAAGAAGACATATTAGCCAGAGTAAAAAGAACAGAAAATAAAAGGTTGCAGTGCGGGGAAGTACCTCCTCGCCTCTTGGCAACGTGCGAAACATGGGAATAAGTGATGGGAGCTGAGGCTGCTGAACAGCTTCCCTAGCTGAGGGAGCAGGCTTAGGTCATCTGAGCACAGAAAGGTGTCCCCTGAGTTTGCCTTCAGTGCCATATCGAGTGTGTGTTTGCACAGGGCTGCATTCCCTTAGACGTTTTGTCACTGAAGCAGTGGGACTTTCCCCCACGAGTGCTGGCCGAGGCACAGCTACCTCCAGATGGGGGACGAGTAAGGCAGCGACACTATCTCAGCTTGCACTTTCAGAAGCTGCTAGTGAAGTCCTCAAGGTCCTGCCTCCAGGAGGAATCAAAATGGCAAGAGCCCTGCTTATTGTGAAGCCTGCTGGGGGTTTCAGAGTAGATGCCTGAACGACTCTTGCTTAGAAGGAGGGGCTAGGAACTGACTGGCATCTCTGCCTCTTCCTTCACCTTTCCTGCCTACCTCCTTGGGTGAAAAGCTGGGCAGACAGAGCAAGCTGCAGTGATCACTTCGAGGGTCCTAGCACGGTTTATGAGTCTTTTCTGAAATCAGGAACTATGAAGAGCATCCTAAGTCTCACTGAATAGCTGAGTGTTCAGAAATTGTGACTGGGAGATTTTGCCACAGTTCTCATAAGCCTGGTGAGGACTAACTGCTCAGTGCTTTCAGCTGAAGCAAGGCAAGTTCACAATATGCTAACTCTTAATAAACACGTAATAAAATTATCTTTCTTCGACTTCTATTCCAAAGTGTTTACTAAAAGGAGGAGGATAAACCCCAAACTCCAGAGCAAGCTGTCCCAAGCGGTTGGATCTTTGAAACTTGGAGAGGAATTTTACAACCTTTACCCATATGTTCCTGCCCCCCCCCTCCGAAAGTTTGGAAACTTTTCAGAGGTTTCCCCTTATAGTAGTGAATTTCACATGGAACTGTAATGGTTTCATCAGGAGTTTTGTGTTTCAGCTGGAGTTTTGCATTTCAGCTGTAATAAAAGAAGAGATAGGAATCAAAGACAGTCGTTCCAAGGGAGTGGAGTCTGTAGTGTATAATTACAAGTGCCTCGGCCAAGGGCAGATGCTTGAACTATTTCAATTCTTTTATTACTCTCTAGAACACAGCCAGTGAAATGTTACTAACGTACAAGGCTGCAATTGCCTCTCTTGTTTTCCCTTCCTTTTTTTTTTTCTTTTTTTTTCCCTTTTTTTCCCTTTGGTTCATCTCTTGGACAGAGAGGGAGAAAGCAATGCACTTTCCCTGGATATAGCCCAGCAACACTCATTCTTCAGAGAAAAGGAATTTTCACCTCCAGAAAGTTAACACCGTTTTAATCCCAGGTAAAATTTAATGCGTTTGTCATGAGCTACCTGAGAACATTTTCTGGCTATGAACAAGGTGGGGGGACCACCACGACTACCTTCAGTCAGGCTGGAGTGAAAATTCTAGGAAATATGTCACAAAAGCTAAAAACATCAGTTTTCTGGATGCAACACTGTAGCATTACACGTAATCCCTGCTTAATTAGTTGGTCTCTGCGCTACCATTGACACAAATATAAAACAGTCCACCCGTTTAAATTTCATTGTTGTTGACACAAGTGGGAAGTGTATTTTGAGTCTGGGTTTCTAGCAAGGATTTGTCTTAGGTCAGCTAAAGTGGACCTGGATTTCATTCCTCTGCTTTGTTTCAGCAGTTGTCTCCATTACGTGCTATAATTCCTGCGTGTAGCTATTTTTTTTTTTCAACCTGGCATAGGGACAATAGGTAATTCAAATATCTATATTGTCCCTGCACCCTATAATGGTATTACAATGACAATTTTATTACTCTCATAAAATTTTTGCAACTTCCCCACAGCACATTGTAATTTCACCAATGGTTGTAAAAGGTCCTAAATTATATTTGTACAAAATTGAGATGAATGGGGTTTTGGTATTAATGCATTTCTCATTGTGTAATAGGAATTTTTGTCCCGTCCCTTTTGCCAAGTGCAGAGAAAAAAGCAACTCGGTTCAAGTATTTGTCAACTCCCATTAGAAACATTTAATACTAATAAAATTTATGGATTTAGTTTCCAAAGGATACTGCCAGCGGAGTTCATGATTACTAAATCAGTACTTAAATACAACCATTGTTCACCTTATAAATTTATGTATATTGCTTGACATATATAAATTGCTGCTGTGGAGGCTGAGTCAGCAGTGGAGGAGCTCTTTGCTTAACTCAAGCTTATAAAATAAAAGAGAACTTATTACCAACAGAGCAGCAACATTATGCAAAATGTTCCATAAATTTTTCTTGGGAATGGTGGGCAAATTGTATCCTGAACCAAAGGCAGCAGGTGGAGCTTGCTCAGTTCCTCTAAGCAAGGCATTGCCAATCAAGCTGCAGGCAATGCCAGCAAATGGAGTTTCATAAAGTTTGTTGCACTACCTCTTCCTGATTGGAGAGAAATCCACCTGGGTAAGGATAAAGAAGTGAGGTGTGAAGTGCTGGCATCCTTTTGAGCACCAGTGCCAGTCTGCAGTTGCAATCTGCCTGATGAGTTATCTACATTTAAAAGTCTACTCAACCCAAACCTGCAACAGAGTCCGATGCAGCGAAGTGCGAAGGTGAAATTTGAGTTGGCTGGAGTCCATTGCAGCTGGGATGAAACAGAAAAGTAGGGAGGGGGAAAAAAAAAAAAAAGATGGCATCAAGGGAAGGGTAAATTCTGCTCTTGACATCTTCAGCACTGAAAAAATATTGCCGAGGAGGAGAGGAAGAAAGATGAACATCTTGATTTTTATTACACGTAAATGCAGCACCATTTCCAAACCAGAAGTAGGAAAACAAGTTTCTATTCACACCCTTTTTTTTGGTTGGTTGGTTGGTTTTATTTGGTCATTTCAGCCTTTTCTGGAATTTCTAGACTCAGGTAAATCCACCTGTAAGACACTAAAGAATTTATTTATTAGTCAGAGAAAACTGACTCAACTTGACAGACTTTAAAAGAAAAAAGAATTGGCTCAGGATGGAGAGAAGATTGCTAAAAATACAGAGAGAGCGCAGTCTGTTGTATTTGCAAAAGAATCTTCTGCAGACTTTTGGTGTGTTTTCAGTTTTGACTGCGTTTGTCCAGCCGGCTGCAGCTTTTGATTTTCTGAATGTTTTTATATTCTTTTATTATTATTTTGGATACCAATTAATTTCAACTTCTCAGGCTAGGACTTTTTTTTTTTTTTTTTGGTTCCACATATGAGGAGAAAAATAATTGATGCTGTAACTCCCTGAGGCTCACTGAGCGCTTAGGAGAAAAACGGCAACAGCAGTTCGCCTGGAAGAAAAAAAAAAGAATGTTGCTCGAATGAAAAATAAAAAGGCTGAAGCCACATGTTTGGAGCAAATGTGCTTTAACTAATGGATCCCAGCGTATTATTAACTCACAGTAACTCATAAATATGACAAGTGTTTTTTTCATTTTACACCAGTGCCCAATTAGAGCCAAATGACGAACCGTCATTCGCGGCTGAGCTGCTCTCCCTGAGCAGTACTTATCTCCTGAAGGGTTGTCTGCAGTCCTGAGCCCAGGTGGAGAGGTGAGCGGGGAAGAGGGTGGAGGGAGCAAGCTGTGAACACGAGGAGACATTACAGAAGAGCTCTTGCACACGAGGTGAAGAGACGAGCCTCGTCCATCACGGTTCCTGGAGCTGGAACCCGCGACCGTAAAGATGACAACGAGGCTTGTGAGGCTGTGGTGGGAAGAGAGAAAGGCTGAAGAGGGACTTACACAAAGAAAATTTCCTGACAAATTAGTTTGCATTTTCCGTTTTCGTTTCTGACACACGGAAGGAAATGCTCTGTGTTTTCCTGAGGAAGTGCAAATTTCTCCGCTTCATCCATTTTAAATTCGCACCCTTAAGCCTTTTGTAGCGAGGCGTAAAGTTTGGGGGCCTTAAACGGTCATAACGTTCCCCTGTAGAATTTGGCCTCAGAAACTCCTGCTAAGAGTTCTGGAGGGCTGAAAAGGAAAGCCATTTTACAGCAATTTGGCAGCCTCCATTTGTACAGGGGCGCGTATGGAGCATCGATTTCTCCTCGTGGTTTCTTTGCCGTATTTGATGAAATGGAAGATGCCATTGGAACGGGCGGCTGAAGAAGAAAAAAAAAGAAAAGGCCATAAACTTTGAAACGGTGCTGTAAAACACACAGTGTGTTAACGTGAAATAAGTTACAGACTTGAAAGAATTTACAGCGGTTTGCTCGTATAGTAGTAACACAATAGGCTTGCAAGTTGCAGATGTTTTCTGGTAAATCTGGCATTTTAACGCAAGTACTCCTTTTCGGTGAGACTCCGAGATTGGGATCTGGGTGATAATAACTCAGTGACTTCGGAGAGCGGAGTTGGAAGAAAACTGGCACAAGGGGGAAGGGGGAGAAATGAAACAAAAATAGAAAGCTCAGCAATTGTCCACTCCCATCTATTTTGGTATGGAAGAAGTGTTAAGCTTGCAAGCCAAATAAGTCGTGTGTTTCACTGGGCTCTCCACTCCTAGGATGGGGTGGGAAGTTCAGCATGAACACAGCAGGAAAGAGAGAGCAGAGGGGAGAGGATACAGACCCTCAGACCTTATGCTAGTCTATATTCCTTTTCCATGCAAGTCCTGCTTTCAACACAGATCCACAGCAATCAAATCTTATTGCAAATTCCCAAGGGCCACCACCATCTCCAGGAGCCAGGGAAGGTTAAGGTTGGATATTAGGAAGAAAATTCTTTCCTGAAAGAGTAGACAGGCACTGGAATAGGCTGCCCAGGTAGGAGGTAGAATCAGCATCTCTGGAGGTGTTCAAGATATGTGTGGCACTTTGGGGCATGGTTTAATGGCCATGGTGGTCTTAGGTTGATGATTGGACTTCATGATATTAGAAGTCTTTTCCAACTGAAACAATTCTGTGATTCTATGTACTCAGTTGTACCATAGGTACCAGTCTGAACGACATCAGGTTCCTGTTAATGACTGCAGCCCGGGCTTTCAATTAGCTGTGGATGGAATCCTATCTCTGGGCCATATTAGGCAATTAATCCCTGCAAAGAAAATGTAAGGAGGCTTAATGCACTCTTTTACATAATAGCTCTATTGAGCCTCTCTTCTTATGAAAAGGAATCCTTACATACTGAAGGAAAAACTACTCTGTCAAGTTAAAAAGAAAATAACGGAAGCTACTGAAATTAAACTGGGGAGGAAAACATCCCCATTATTTTCTCTGAACACAATGTTTTGCTTTTTCATAGATGTTTGGAAATGTTCTGTTTCTGGAGTGAACATTTGTATGAATCTGCTTCCGGAAACAAATGTCACAGAAAATCTACCACAGGATTAGGGAAGTCAGGAAAAGGGAAATCTGTCAAGTCAACATTGATAGGAGCAAATCTCTGCTTAGGTTAGTTTAGTTTAATGCCCCACAAAAAAAGAGGAAGGGAGGAGGGAGTGCCAGGGAGACACAGAGAGACAGAATCTTTCTGCGTTGAGTGCTGGACTTTATGGGTAAGGATTTCCAAGGTTAAAGTTCCCATCCTGGTACCCAGAAGGGGGAGAGAAAAAAAGAAATGTGATCCATAAACATCTTACAAACACTCTGAAGGGCAGCTACCCACTGGGGTCATACTTTGTGTGCATTTGGATGCTTTAAATAATCTCATCCACCTGGCTGCCTTGCAGTTGCCTTGCTGTTTGGGTCGTGGGCTTAGGGAGAGGAACACCAGAATGAATCTTATGTACTGGAGTAGAGTGAGCCTCAACACCACAAGCCTGCTCCAGATTTGCCCCAGTGGGATGAGAATCAGGCATTGCATTTAAGCCTGGGATGTCAGTGTTATACCTTTCATGGATGTGCTCTGCTTTTCACACTCTCTCCATAATCTGATTCAAGCACATGTGAGCTCTATTCAACAGAGACTGATGGGGTTTTTTTCTCTTGTATAGTTCAGG
Source organism: Psilopogon haemacephalus (assembly GCA_013396835.1). Taxonomy (NCBI): domain Eukaryota; kingdom Metazoa; phylum Chordata; class Aves; order Piciformes; family Megalaimidae; genus Psilopogon; species Psilopogon haemacephalus. Next base: position 1,546,960 of record VWZI01023910.1, on the reverse strand, counting down.
CCTGAGGTCACCTACAACACAAGACAATGCCAGTACAATATTTCTTTGTATCAGACTTGCCAAAACACCACAACTCTACACTGCCTTTAAAAAGCGGGGGGAAAAAAAGGAAAAAAAAAAAAAAAAAAAAAAAAAAAAAAAAAGAAGAAGAAACCACAAGGAATTTTTATTTTCTTCAACCCCAATCAGAAGGCAGAAAGAGCTGCCAAATTATATGATAGAAACTCCTACGCAGAGAACCCAGAAGAGTTGTAAACTGAACTTCTGTAGCTTTTTAATTGTAAATCCAGATGCTTTTATCTGCAGTTCTTTTCAATGACCTTTCACATGAAAGTCAATTTGTCAGTCTACTTGCAGTGTCTGAAGAAATCATCAAAGCCACAACACCAAGTTGTTCTGAAGATGTTGTTCCCTGCACAACTGCAAAGTCGCTACACTTGTTTCCTGAGCTGGAGCGCTCACGTCTTGCTCCTGCTTGCAAGACTTGAACATGCTCCTCTCTCCAGTCAACAGCAGCAGCACAGAGCCTTGCCCTTTGCAATCCAAAGAGCAGAGGAAAATCAGTAGGAAGCACAAAATCAAAGCCATTTCTAGTTGTTACACCTGACCTCTATCAAGGCCATCACTTGGTTCTTTGCGCCATCGAGCAGCTTGGGTTACTCTGAAGGCAAACACAGTTTGGATGCACTGGGAAACATTAAATACATTTAATACTGCTCCAGTGCCTATGGATTTTTACCTCTGGCTGCAGGAGTGGGTGTACAGCAGGGTCTTGGGCTTGTTTCCCCCACCTGAGCACTGACTCTGAATTCCTCACCCAGGTGGGTAGAGCAGTGCAGAAGATATTCACATCTGTGTGCAGACCCAGTCACTGCAGTCCTTGCTGGCAGACAAACCACAGAAACATCCATTTGGGAAAAGAACCCAGGAGCTCACATACGTTTTCTCTACCTCTTCAGCCTGAAAAAAAACAGGCTTGAGAACTTCAGAACTTCAGTCTCAGTCGTATTTCTGGTACTTTCTAAGTTTGGATGAGCCAAAAATATGTGAAAGCAATATTTGGTGAGGGTTGGTTGGATACTCTTGTTTGTTTTCGTGGCCAGGAGAGGACCTGCCAAAAAGTGAGGCTATAAAAAAGAACAAGGAAAGTTGCATGCTGTGGGAAGGTGTTTTAATGTGTGGGGTTTTTTTTTACCATGAAGGAAGCTTACATGTAAAGCTTTGAGAAAAAAAAAACCAACCAAACTTCAGGCTGGTTCTAATTATCACCTACCAATTGATTCCATCAATCCTGAAAGTGGCTACGCTTCTGAGTGTTGATTAATTTTACTGTTATTAATTCCTATTTATTTAAAGTGCTGACAATGTAATCAGCCCGATGAAGAAAACAGAACTAAAACTCCTGCGTTGCTGAGGTCACAGGCTACAGGAATGGGATCAGCTAACAGATGATACAAGTGAACTTGAAGAAAGTGCTGATATTTTCAGAACGCATTTTCCTCTTCCTCTTTTTGCCTGGCAGCATGGGCAGGGGGAGCACACATAACTGATAGGAGCTGCTGTTCACGAGTCATGAGGAGAATTCCATCCAGAGGGACCTGGATGGAACCTCATGAGGTTCAGCAAGGCCAAGTGTAAAGTCCTAAAGCTGGGTCAAGGCAATCCCAAGCACAAATACAGGTTGGGCAGTGAGTGGCTGGAGAGCAGCCCTGAGGAGAGGGACTTAGGGGTGCTGGTGGATGAGAAGCTCAACGTGAGTAAGCAGTGTGCACTTGCAGCCCAGAAAGCCAAGCAGAGCCTGGGCTGCCTCAGGAGCAGTGTGACCTGCAGGTCAAGGGAGGTGATTCTCCCCCTCTGCTCCACCCTGATGAGTCTCCACCTGGAGTACTGCATCCAGTTCTGGAGCCCCTATTACAAGAGGGATGTGGACATGCTGGAGTGTGTCCAGAGAAGGGCCATGAGGATGCTCAGAGGGCTGCAGCACCTCTGCTGTGAGGACAGACTGAAAAAGTTGGGGCTGTTCAGCCTCGAGAAGAGGAGGCTCCTAAGTGACCTTATTGTAGCCTTCCAGTATCTGAAGGGGGCCTACAGAAAAGCTGGGGAGGGACTTTTTAGGCTATCAGGGAGTGACAGGACTAAGAGGAATGGAGCAAAGCTGGAGGTGGGGATATTCAGATCGGATGTGAGGAGGAAGTTGTTGAGCATGAGAGTGGTGAGAACCTGGAATGGGTTGCCCAGGGAAGATGGGACCACATCCCTGGAGGTGTTTAAGGGCAGGCTGGATGAGGCCGTGGGCAGCCTGATGTAGGGTAGGGTATCTCTGCCCATGGCAGTGGGGGGTTGGAATTAGATGATCCTTGTGGTCCTTTCCAACCCTGACTGATTCTATGATTCTATGACATGGAGAAAGGAGAAGAAGGAGCAAAAAACAAGAAAAGCTGGGCAGCAGTCTTCAAATGAAGAAGATCAGGTTATAGAGAAAAAAACATTAGAGGGTCAGCTAGTGCAGAGCAGCCCAGGGTGAGGGCCACCAGGGTCATACATTTCTGGTTAGGAGGAGAGGAACAGTTAATGTTTTGAAAACACAATCTCTGTGTCATTTGACTGACTAATTCTCCAGTCATTAATGAAAATATTTAACACTGGATGGGAAGCAGGCCAGCAAAGATGACAGTTATCCCCAGAGAGGTGAAAATCATTCAGGATAAAGTTGGACCTGCCCTCAGCTATCTTCCAAACCTTATATGGAATAGAGAGAAAAGCTTCTCAGGTTTGGAAAAGAAGAACTGGGTGAGTTTGGAAGCTGAAATACAGGAGTATCATGGGGGAATCTGTTCCTCTATTACTGGCTCAGTTAAAAACAAGCAGCATTGGAAAGCTCACGAGAGAGTCTGTGTTTGTGTGATTCTAGTCTGATTTCTACAAGAAAAAAGGGGTCAAAAGTTTATCCAAGTTTAACCAGCATCTGAACTTTCCAATGCTGAGCCAAAGTGAAGCTCTAACCCAAATCACTCCTCCAAATGTGATACCATTTCAATCCACTTCTTCAGTTAACCCACTTGGTGCTCAGTTAGTAGAGCAGTTAGCAGACTGCCTTAACCCTGCTCTTGCTTACTAACATGCAGATTTGGAGTTAATATTCCTTTTGTGGAGGTGCAGAAACTGAGGCCAAAGCAATTGTGAAAGACATTAAGCTGCACTCCTCCTTGCTTGCTTTCCTTGTACTCCTTCCACTTGATGCCTTGGCATGCACATTTTGTATGTCCATAGCAATCAGGTACGTGGCTCAGCAGGGAAGACGTGGGCTGGATGGCTGCAATCACCCAGGCTGCTCTGGTGGCTGCTTCCCTTGCCAAACCATCCATCTCACTGCTATGTGGTGTTTCCTAGTTTGACAGTAGGTCTTCTCCAGTATTTTTTCGTCTTTAACTTCCCAGTCTTGATGACAGGGGTGGGATGTCTGTGCCATCTGTGTCTCCCCCACTCCCGGAAAAGTCCAGCATAAGAAAGCTATGGCCCATGGCATTACAGCAGTGCAAGCACATGGGTGTGGTGCCTAGTAAATGTGTCAGGGTCTAAGTAGGGTAGGAAGTGTGTGGTCCCAAAACCAAAATAGGATGAGAAGATGATGGCTCTTACCTCAGAGTGGCTCTAATAGCACCCAGAGGTCCTGCCTAAGGCTTCTCTGAATTATCTGGAGACTACCAGTGTAAGGAGAGCAATAAATTATATCTTATGCATATCTCAGTGCAGATGCAGTTTGAAATACCAGAAGTGGTTTTCAAAACAGCCAGGCCAACCTAAGGAGTAAGACAAGCTCCTCTTGTAAAGCAGTCCCCATATAGCTCTGTCAGCTGTAGAGACTGAAGGCAGCAATTCTATCTGCTGAGGTGCTGCTTCTTCCCAGCCCTCAGCCACATCATCTGCAGCAATAACGGGATGGGGGGGAAGGAAAGGGTTTCCACATACAGATGAAAAGCAAATCCTTGTAATTATTTAGGATGTGAGGAAGTAAAAACCTGAAACGTGAATTGTGAGTCTGCAGTCTCTTCTTAAAAACAAAACAAAACAAAACAAAACAAAACAAAACAAAACAAAACAAAACAAACAAACAAAATAAACACAGCTTCTCAGATTCCCTCAGGCATTCCTATTTTCCCAGCTGACTTTTCCATTTGAATAGCAAGAAAGAGATGCAACTTCTAGAAAGACAGCACTCCTCTCCTGTCAAATACTGCACATTCCAGAGCGCTTGCTCATGCTTACATCCTTCCCTATGGAGCTGCTGCCTAACTTTCCCAAAGCTGATATTAATATCCCAGACCATTATAACACAGTTATTTTCATGGAAGCCTGGGAGGAAGTCACGTGGCATTAATTGGTCCCTGGTGCCCATAAGGTCTCCATTTAGTTTGTTGTTTTTACTCGCATAAGCAGCAATGAAGTGAAAAGCTGAGGAAGTAGCAGTGATTGCCTCAAATGAGGTGTTTTTGGGTTTGGGGTGTTTTTGTTTGTTTTTTTTTTTTTAAGTGCTGTTTTGCTAATGAATCATTGTTCCTGTTAATTGGATGACCATATTTATTAGGCAGTTGGAGGATGCACCAGCCAAACTGAGCTGTCACACCTTCTTTGCAGCTGCAAGGGCTGGGTTTGCCCAGTGTCCTGGTGGCAGTGTACTCTCCTTAAGGCTCTTGGGCCAGGCATCCCCTCAGCTCTGTGTCAGGAAGGAGCGTGGTGTGGTGGCTGTACAGTCGCTCTGTGTGTTCCCTCCTCTGTGTGTGCTTTGCTGAGAAACTCAAATCAGTAGCAAGACACACACAGGCACACACAAAAGACCACCAGACAGGTCTCTCTTGCCAAATAGTTCTGCTCCTGTCACCTGCCACTTCAAAGCACACACGGTTCCTCCACTGGTGTTGCCTCCTATTAACCATATGTGCCTGGTTTTGAGACAGCCAGAGCCAAAAAGTGTCAAACTAGTCTGGTAAGGACACAGTGCACGTGCCTGGAAAACAGAGCTTTCTGTGTTTGGCTATGTGCAACATCAAGTGCAGCAAAGAGGCAGGGAAGAGCATGATCCTGCAGGCAACGGGCAGTGGTGAAAGCCCACAGAATTGAGGTGTGTGGGCAAGACCAAAAGTAGTCTACAAGAATTAGCATACACCCTTAATACTGGTGTGTTATTGTTTGCAGTGCCCTAAGGACACAGAATCGTAGAGTCATTGAGGCTGGAAAAGACCTTTAACTTTGTCAAGTCCAACCATTAACCCAGAACTTCCAAGTTCGCCACTAAACCCTGTTCCTAAGACCACATCTGCATGCCTTGGGTATCTCCAGGGATGATGACTCCACCGCTTCCCTGGGCAGCCTGTTCCAATGTTTGACAACCCTTTCAGTGAAGAAAGATTTCCTAATAACCAGTCCAGTCTAATCCTACCCTGATGCAATCTGAGGCCATTCCCTCTTGTCCTCCTTTGGGTGACCAAGGAACCCCATTAGAAGAAATAAGGCCTCACAAAAGGAAAAGGCTGAGAGTTTTTTATCTGAAATCAGCCATTTCAGTCCAATCCCATTCGGCAAAGGACTGAAAGGCTTTTTTGTTTTTATTCCAGAGCCAAATGAAAACAATTTTTGAACCTCAACAGTTGTTGCAAAATGGAATTGTCATCTCGTGGACAGCACCGCTGAGCATATGGCGTTACTGTCAAATAAATCTCCTTTAATATCACAATGAATAACATTGCACTGATTGCATTCTTCAGTGTGTGTTTCTAACTCACTACAGCCCCTATCTTTTCTCATCTAAATAGAGCTTTCAGAGAATCCAGCAGCTTTGCTGCAGAATTCAGTCTGTTTCTCCGTGCAACACGTTTTGCTGCCCCTTTTTGCTGTGACTTTTGCTTTGATTTGCAGGGACTGACACAACAGGAAAAAGTCTGTTTGCTTCCTCTTCCTGGGAGCACTGGATGTCTTGCAAGAAAGCTTCTTCATCAAACTTTAACCGAGCTTACATTTTAGTTGCTCTTAATTTGGATAATTTGGGAAAATATTCTAAAGTTTTTTGTTTGTTTTTTTTTTTCTGAAGGGCTTAGTCACATCAAAGCAACTCTCTGTTGTTAGTGTGCATTTAGAAAGATTCCTACATGTAGGTTGGATGGCAAATGGCTGGAGAGAAGCACTGAGGAAAAGGACCTGGGGGTCTTGGCTGATGAAAAGCTCAACACCCTCAGCAAGTTTGCAGATGACACCAAGCTGTGTGGCACAGTCGACTTGCTAGAGGGCAGGGATCCATCCAGAGGGACATAGACAGGCTGGAGAGGTGTGCCCAGGCCAACCTCATGACATTCAACAAGGCCAAGTGTAAGGTCCTGCACCTGGGTGGGAGCAATCCCAAGCACAACTCCAGGTTGGGTGAGGAATGGCTGAGAGCAGCCCTGAGGAACAGGACCTGGGGGTCTGGGGTGATGAAAAGCTCAAGATGAGGCTGCAGTGTGAGTGCAGCCCAGACAGCAACTGTGTGCTGGGCTGCAGCAAGAGCAGCTGTGGGCAGCAGGGCAAGGGAGGGGATTCTGCCCCTTGGCTCTGCTCTCCTCACACCCCACCTGCAGCACTGTCTGCAGCTCTGCAGCCCCCAACACAAGCAGGACATGGAAGTGTTGGAGCCAGTTCAGAGGAGGCCACCAAGATGCAGCTGAGAGGGCTGCAGCAGCTCTGCTGTGAGGACAGGCTGAGAGAGTTGGGGCTCTGCAGCCTGGAGAAAACCATTCTATGATTCTATATTCAAACATGGTTGGAAACATGGATCCAACTTCTGTAAATTTCTTGTTGATTGGAAATTCCTTTTAGGTTTCAGAAAAAAATAGCTACCTGAAAGGACACTGTGGAGAGGTTGGTGCTGGTTTCTTCTCACAGGTAACTAGTGATAGAACAAGAGGGAATGGCCTCAAACTGAGACTGGGTAGGTTTAGCCTGGATACTAGGAAAAAAAAAGGTCACATCAAGAGTGATCAGGCTTTGGAATGGGCTGCCCAAGGAGCTGGTTGAGCCCCCAGCCCTGGATGTGTTTTAAAGTTGTTTGGATGTGGTGCCTGGGGATACAGTTTAGGGGTGAACCTTGTAGAGTAGAGTTATCAGTTGGACTTGGTGGTCCAAACTGAATGGTTCTGTGATTCTGTGATATGTGAATTCACAGCAGTGTTAACTACTCCAGGTGGGGTCTCACCAAGGTGGATTAGAGGGGGAGAATCACCTCCCTCAACCTGCTGGCAACACTTCTCCTGATGCAGCTCAGGCTCTGGTTGGCTTTCTGGGCTGAAAGTGCACACTGCTTACTCATGTTGAGCTTCTCATCCACCAGCACCCCTAAGTCCCTCTCCTCAGGGCTACTCTCCAGCCAGTCACTGCTCAACCTGTATTTGTGCTTGGGATTGCCTCGACCCAGATGCAAGACCTTACACTTGGGCTTGTGCCCACCCCTTCCAGTCTGTCCAGGTGAAACCAGCTAACCAACAGAAGACCTATGGCTGCAGCAAGGAGCACAGGCAGGCACAGCACTTCCCAAGCTTTATAAAACTTGTTAGCTTGAGCTCTTTTTGTCCAACACTTGACGAGGGGCCCAAACTAAATAGGAGACCGGGGGGCCAAAGGGCAGAAGAGCGAACACTAATTCACAAACAGCCTCACGAAACTATTCTTGTTGGCCCTTTAAAAAGTTTTAACTCTCTGCCAAAATAACCACACACGGATGAGGTCACCGTGAGCAGTCAGCAAGACTTGCTACGCGACAGAAAGATCAGCTCACATTTTGCTTAAATCAATAAAGGAGTGAGCAGAGCAGAGAGGCTCACAGTCTGGCTAGCTGGCCACCATCCACCTATTCCCTTATCAGGCAGTCACCAGAAGAGGATGAATTTGTGCTTTGGTCTCCACTTAGCGGTGTCCACAGGTTAAAAAAACAAATGTGATCCAGAGGCTGGTTTCCACAAGACGGCGATTCTCAGCTCAGCAAAATACTTCAGGATTGAAATGCTCCCTGGCTTCGTTTGCCATTTACCTGCTGCTTTCTACAGAAGGGATCTACCTTGCACGCAGGAAAAGAGCCTTTTGTGCTACTGCAGGGTCAGGGGGCTCCCAGTGTTTTCTTTGTATAAGCTATCTCATGGAGTAAATAAGAAAAAGATTGCTGAAGAACTGTGATGGTTTAAGCAGTTACCTGCCCCCCCCCACCTTTTTACAAACCCCAGCTAGGACTCAGAAACACTGGAAGTTGATAAATGAAGCTTTATATTTACAGCAATGCACAATATACAAGCAGATATCTACAAGATATAACAGATATTTACAGATATATATACAGTGAAAAGGTAATACAGAAACACCACAGCCCTCCCAGAGACCCAAATCCCCAAGAGGGGTAACCAACCACCCCCTACCACCTTTCCCCCTTTCCCCAATCTTATCTCACCACCTGTTGATGCTGCAGATAAGCTGAGGTAGATCAGCCAGGGGGATTAGTAGTAGAAAGAAGTCAGTAGTATCACTGAGAATTAGCTACCAAAGCAGAGAGACAAAGGAAACCATGCAAAAAGCAATTTTTTGCTTAATTAAAATCTTTTTTTTTTCTTTCTCAGTAAAGCCCTGGGTGAAGTGCCACACTGCATTTACCTCTCTCAGCCAATAGTCTAATTTCTCACTCAAATTCTCCAATTAGCTCAAACCAGCACAAGAACACCACCTGCTTTTCTGTTTTCAATGTGAAGAAAGAAGAAGAAAAAAAAAAAAACACTTTTCTCCCCATAGCTTCTTGAATCCCATAAATACATTATTTGCATACCAAATTACTGTTCCGTTCCAGACCATATTTTATTCAAGTATGTCTTAGGCTTCAATTTTTATCATGTGGGTCAGAACTTCCCTATCCCGTGTTTATCAAACAGAGTTTAACTAACAGCTCATATTTTTTGTTTGTTTGTTTGCTGCAGTGTGTGGGAGGATTTTTTGCCAGCTGCAAAGATTCTTTTGCTTGTGGTTTTTTGTTGTTTTTTTTCTGGCAAATGAAAATATTTTTTTCCTAACATAATTTTCTTCACAGTTCTCATTCAAAAGTCTTGCTAAATACATCACTCCTTTAAGCAATGAAGCCTGCTACCTCTATACACACACCCCACTAGGATCACTTCATTTATCACAAAGATTCAGCAGTGAAGAAGTTGTAAGTTTATTTTATTGCCTTTTTTTTTTTTTTTCAGGACAAATAAGGATAGCTTTATGAGGTTGTTTGTGAATTGACATCTATAATTTTCCCTTCGCCCTCTGATCTCTCTGTCTGAGAACCTTGGCAAGAACAGAGCAGAATGAGTACAACTGAATTAAAAAAAAAAAAAACCCCAACAAAACAACTCTGGGAAATGCTGTGCCTGGTTTTGTTTTATTCAGCAGCTGGAAGGAAGGGAGCAACTCCAAAGATGGTGTTAATCTTATTAACGCAAGGTGAGAGTTAAAGATTTCAAGCTGATGAGACAGTGAGTAAGTATGCTCTGAAGCAAATAGAGAAAAGGAGGCTTCTTCAGAACTCCTGGTGCAGTTAAGCAGGGCTATTCTGATCTTTGGGTGATGGAGTGAAAACCCACTTGGCTGAGCAAGTAGCTGCAGAAGAGCCAGAGCTGATGGAGTAAGGTTGACGCCACGCTAAGTGGAAGAGTAGGGTAGGGAAGCTCTGCAAAGGGATGTAGACAGACTGGGTTGGTGGGCTGAGAGCAGTTGAATGAGCTTCAGTAACACCAAATGGCAGGTTCTACACATTGGCCACAACAACCCCGTTCCGGGTTTGTGAGGCAGTGACTGGAAAGCTGCTCATCAGAGAGGGAGCTGGTGGTGTTGATTGATAGCTGGCTGAACAGGAGCCAGCACTGTGTCCAGGTGGCCAAAAAGGCCAATGGCATCCTGGCCTGTATCAGCAACGGTGTGAGCAGCAGGACCAGGGATGCGTACTCAGCACATTTTGTCTCTTTTGAATGTCCTGCCCTCTCCAGCCTGATCAAGTTGAACTGTCAGGTTCAGAAGCAACTGAGGAAAAGGGCAAACAAATACTCACACACGCATGTGCATTCACACACAGAGAGAAGACGACAGCATTAACTCCATTTCCTTAGGAAGCACAACCAAAATTGAAGTGCTTACACAAAACGGCAAAGCAGTCAAGGCTTCGGAAAGCTTTCAGACAGATCTTTGTCTGCTGTCAATCTGTGTGGAGGGCAGTGGAACAGTACCAATTTGCACCAGTTTGGAGCATCTGGCCCTTATTCTTGCCTAGTCCATTGTATATCCAGTCTTCGTGAACTGAAAATGTCAGGGGTTTGAGACCAGGATCAAAGACGTGTTGGAAAGAAAGTTTGCTAGGCAATTGAAAACCCACAAGGGATGGAGCACTAAGGCTAAATAATGTTATTTTTAAAGTAATGGCTACAATATTTTTTCAGGAAGCTTGCTTTCCCCAGATACATCCCATTTTAAGGCATCACTGCTCAGTTTCATCAAGAGCGCTACGGCTGACAAAATAACCTCCAGTTATTCTTGCTGTTTCAATTACTGCACTGATCAGTTTGAAATGCCTGTTTGTTTGACGTGACTGGGAGTGGAAATGATCTGCAATGCAATATGGCATTGCGAGGTTATTTTGAGCCACTCTCGGAACCTTTCTTCCTCTCTTCAGAAGCGTGACAGTGAGCCAAAAAGCTGACTCAGGGAAGCACCTACAACAGTTACAACCTACCTTCGTTCAAGGCCCTAAATGAAATCACTGTTGTGTTTCTTTTAACATCAAAACCAAGACAAAAAAAGGAACCACTGACTAAGTCCTTCTGACTACAGTTTATTAGGGAGCATTTGCTCCCAAGCCATCTATCTGCACATGCAGCCCAGACAGCCAACAGCGTCCTGAGCTGCATTGAGAAGCTTTGCCAGCAGGGCAAGGGAGGGGATTCTCCCCCTTTACTCTGCTCTCCTCAGACCCCACCTGGACTGATCTTCAGAGAGCAATAAGGACCCCCCAAGCCTCCTCTTCTCCAGTCTGAATACCCTCAGCTCCCTCAGGTGCTCCTGGCAGGGCTGTGCTCCAGCCCCCTCACCAGCCTTGCTGCCCTTCTCTGGACACGTTCAAGCACCTCAACATCTTTCTGAAATTGAGGGGCCCAGAACTGGACACAGGACTCAAGGTGTGGCGTAACCATCACTGAGTACAGGGGCTGAAGGACCTTCCTGGTCCTGCTGGCCACACTGTTCCTGATACAGGCCAGGATGCCATTGGCCTTCTTGGCCGCTTGGGCACATTTCTAGCTCATGTTCAGTCATCTGTAAACCAGCACCCCCAGGTCCCTCTCTGTCTGGCTGCTCTCCAGAATACTTTGCCCCCAGCCTGTAGTGCTGCATGGGGTTGTTGTGGTCAAAGTGCAGAACACTGTGCTTAGCCTTGTTAAATCTCATGCCCATCTATCCAGCATGCCAACGTCCCTCTGCAGAGCTCTCCTACCCTCCAGCAGGTCAACACTTGCTCCCAGCTTGGTGTCATCTACAAACTTACTAATGGTGGACATAATGCCCTTGTCCAGATCATCTATAAAGACATTAAACAGGATTGGACCCAGCACTGATCCCTGGGGGACACAGTGACAAGCTTAGCCCTATTGCCACTCACATTACTCTAAGCTGCTCATTCCTCTGAATCCAAATACACCTCTGGCATTTCCCAAGAGAGCACCTTGTCGTGCACATCACTAAACATGCATGCAGGTAAGTGGGATACCAAGGAACTCCTTGTGCAGACTGTTTACTTATCCTCCACGACATTCCCAAAAGTTGTTAGAAGAAAGTGAAGCTGCTCAGTGAGGAAAATAGCCTGAAAAGATGCAACATTTAGGCTTTTTATTTTCCCCTCCAATCCAGAATGTACTATGTGTTCCTTGGATAATGGACAACATGCTGGCTTGTTCCAGATAAGGTATCCAATAGCTCTATTTTGCGTCCCCACTTTTCTTGCCCTTGTTCCAGAGAAAATTGGATGAGTGCCTGAGAAATGATTTTATTGTGAGGAGAGTTACTATGAAAACGCACTCTGCTATTTTTCATTGACCTCTAAAATGAACTCCCTAATTAAGTGCAAATGGGAAACTGACTTGGAGCAGGTTGTCTCTAATCTTGGACAAGACAGACGCAGTAAAGTTTATGAACTTGATAGACTCAACCTGCCAAAAGTCGATTTTGCTTTTCCTCCATATACTGCACATAGAATATCTATAACATGTTGCTGAAAATAATGAAAAAAAAAAAAAAGGAAAAGCAGATGATACTCCAGATGATAAACATTTGTGCAGATTAATCTGTTACGCAGTAGCTTTTATCTTCTTCTTCTTCTTAAATAATTTCTTCTTCTTACTGAGTTGCCACATTATTGTAAGAAATTGAACTCACGTTAGGAAACAAAACCAAAAATATGTTGCTATGTGATGTGGAACTTATTTCTGCTGAACCTACATATAGGTAAACTGTGTCAACAGAGAGGAAGACGAGACGAGACTAGAAGTAGTTTAGAAAGTTCTAAAATGCAAATTTCAGATCTTGCTGGAAATTAATTTAAGTCTTATGGTGAAGTTATAAGAGAAAATGAGTCAAATTACAAATGGGTCTCTGTATGCGTGCCAATAGAGCTGCCAGAGATTTGCCACTTCAAAAATTATTGACAAAAATTAAACACTGGCTCATGTGGATGTGGCAGGCCAAGAGGGATGTGACATAAGAATAAAGAACCCACCATATGGGCTCACTCATTCTACATGGTCTGAACAATGACAGCTGAGTATCAGAGAACCACATAGAATCATAGAATCAGTCAGGGCTGGAAGGGACCACAAGGATCATCCAGTTCCAACCCCCATGCCATGCCCAGGGACACCCTACCCTACATCTCCTACATAGGAGGTGTCCCTTCCTATAGCAGGGGGTTGGAACTGGGTGATCTTTGAGGTCCCTTCCAAACTAAACCATTCTATGATTTTAAGGTGGAGGAATGGAGAAATAGGGCAAGAAATGCCAAGTGTTGTAAGAAAAGTCATTAAAGCAAATTCTGGGGTTTGAATTTGCTCACCTTTCTGCACTGCAGTGTGAATAAAGGTTTCTTGCACCTTTCTTTGCAGCCAAGTGTTAAGAAGCATCCAAACATGAATACATGCTGTAGGTGGGACGTTGAAGGACCGTGAGAGTGACTTCAGAGTGCTCTAAATACAACGGGAGCAGGGCTTCTTCTCTAACACAGATTTACTACCTGCCATTTGGCAGAGAAAGCAACTTTCCATTTTTAGCACTCTCTCTTGCAAAATGCTGAATGGCCTCAATTCTCCCGAAACCTAGAACCTTGCACCACATGGCCCTGGCTTTGGTAATACGATGTGCCCAAACCACACGGTGCCTCACAAGGACGCAGGTGGGACTTTCCCTGAAAGTCAACAGTGGCCACACATGTGCAGGCATGAAAAGATGTTGCTGTAGAAGCTGCGTTGTGCAGAAACCACATCTAAATTTTACTGTGCTGCAAACTTGCTCCTTAAAGCTACTTTCAATAACAAATGTCATCATTTAGTCCAGCAGATCAAAAAGAAATAACATCGTGGAAGTCCATCTGTGCTAACCAAGGCCCTCGTGCTGCCAATCACTTTAAATTCCAGTTTAAGATGTTTTATGTGTACTTATTAGCACTTAATTCTGGGTTACATCACTAAAATATTAAAGCATTGGCATTTCCAGGGTTAGCCTTATTTTGGCTTGGTTTGTTTTGACTTTGGCTTGATTTTGGCTGCTCCAGATTTAATATATAAAAGGGGTTCCTGACGTTCACGGAACAAACACCTGCCGAGGTCCCTCGAGCACTCCAAGTCAAAAAAGAAAAAAAAAAAAAACCCAAACAATAAAAAAGGGCTTATCTTGAATGTAAGACTTGGTAAACTGATTTCTTGCAATAAGCAGGAGTGCGTCGTGATTCTGAACTGGGCTTGTTCCCTAGAGCGAGCCCTGAATGTCAGGTGTTAGGAGAGCGTGAGAACACTTAGCTAATAAACAGAGATCCCTGAGACAGACTCTTCACCTCATAAATATGTCACTTCAAGTCCGTGGGTTTTTTTTTCCTGAGAAATTTTCCACCAGCTCTGATGAAATGGAACTATCCTGGATGTATATAAAGCGTATATAAAGGCCTCCACTTGTGCTTTTGCTGGAGAGAATAAACCTTAATAAAAATATTCAGGCCCCATTTTGGGCTCAGATAGATGTCTCATCTTCATTTTGTCCTGAAGAGGCTGGCTCCACGGTTAAGTGCTGCCATGTGGGAGAGAGTGTTCAGCTGGAGTTTGTATCTGGGCTTTCAGAACTGCAAATGTTTTGAAGAAAGAGTAAGCAGTGGAAAAGAAGAGACTGGAAATCTATTTTGGGCTCTGTAACAGATTTCCTGTGTCACTCTATAGGCAAGCTTTTAGGTCTGGGTTTTCAAAAGACATCGAGTAGATACTTGCCAAGTTGATTCTGAAGGAGTTTTGGCTTGTGTGATGTCCAACTGTTAATGCTGCACATCCTCAGTTCATGACTCTTACAGGGTTCTATAAATACTGAATTTGAATATCAAATTGATATAATCTCTTTCTTCTTCTTTTTTTTTTTTTTTTTAATAAAAGTGATCTTCTCATCATAGAATCATAGAATGGTTTAGGTTGGAAGAGACCTCAAAGATCATCCAGTTCCAACCCCCTGTGCCATAGGCAGAGACACCTCCCACTAGATCAGGTCGCTCAAGACCTCATCCAGCCTGGCCTTGAACACATCCAGGGAGAGAGCAGCCACAACCTCCCTGTGCCAGTGTCTCATCACCTTCACTATAAAGAACTTCCTCCTAACATTCAGTTTAAATCTCCCCTCCACCAGTTTAAACCCATTACCCCTTGTCCTGCCATAACAAGATTTTGTCAATAGTCCCTCCCCAGCCCTCCTGTAAGCCCCCATCACGTACTAATATAAGCATAAATTTGATGCTGAATATGCAGGCATTCTTCAGGACAGAGATTACTGAAAGACTTCCAAAGAGGAAGGGCTGGAAACTGTGCAAAGCTTCAGTTTAGAGGAGAAGGCTAAAACGAGAGACATGAATGCCAATTAAAAACTTACAGGGAGAATAAAGAAAGCTACTGCTATACATTTCTTTATGTTTCAAAAGGGCTAGTGGACAATGTTCTGGCAATTAGATGGACTACCAGGCTAAATGAACTTCTGCTTGAGTCTCACTGGGCAGTTCCTACAGCAGACACAGAAATGTGATGTGTGATGCGGGCCAAACCGGGGTCCTGCAAATGTGTTCTCAGTCATTACTCATCGTAAGGGAGAGCAATGCACTCTTCAAGATTTGTAAAGTGCTTGAGATTCTGTTGTGCGGGGTGTGAAATACCCTAAGTGTGTGTGAGTGCATGTGTAGCCTGCCCATGCTTCCTTGAGTGGGTTTTAATTTATGAACAGAGACTTTTGCAGACAAATAAACACAGCCGTACACAGCTCCACGTCCTCTTGAATTAACCCATCTGGCCAGACCTCGGTGTCACGGACTGGATTCATTCAGATAATGGAAGAGGCAAACAGAAAGATTAGTGAAGCAAAATAGGAAGTACAAGCAAACTCACAGAAGCTGAAAACATTTGGACCTAGTCTATAGAAAATGAAGTTTAAGTGTCAGATTTTTCCTCAGTGTCTACCTAGGACAACTCTTGATACAATTCGGGTCACAGCAGCATCTCTGTGTACTGGACCATATGATGCCAAAGCTGGCAGACCCTAACAAGTAGTCCACTGGGCAGATATTTTCTTTGCTTGTTTTACAGCAGCAGTTATGCTTAAGGTTGTGTCATGTTGAGTTACAGACCCCACCTGGAGTACTGCATCCAGTTCTGGAGCCCTTATTACAAGGGGGATGTGGACATGCTGGAGTGTGTCCAGAGAAGAACCACGAGGATGCTCAGAGGGCTGCAGCACCTCTGCTATGAGGACAGACTGAAAGAGTTGGGGCTGTTCAGTCTGGAGAATAGGAGGCTCCCAGGTGACCTTCTTGTGACCTTCCAGTATCTGAAGTGACCTACAAAAAAGCTGGGGAGGGACTTTTTAGGCTCTCAGGTAGTGCCAGGACTAGGGGGAATGGAGCAAAGCTGGAGGTGGAGAGATTCAGATTGGATGTGAGGAGGAAGGTGTTCATCATGAGAGTGGTGAGAGCCTGGAATAGGTTGCCCAGAGAGGTGGTTGGGGCCACATCCCTGGAGGTGTTTGCAGCAAGGCTTGATGAGGCTGTGGGCAGCCTGATCCAGGGTAGGGTGTCCCTGGGCATGGCAGGGGGGTTGGAACTAGATGATCCTTACGGTGCTTTCCAACCCTGACTGATTCTATGATTCTATGATTCTAAGTCACATTTCCGTCATACCTTGACATTGGCTCCAAATTCTTCTATGCAAAACCAGACTTATAAAATTAGGTCCTTTCCATGTGAGTCAACATGACAAATAGAAGGTATTGATTTAAAAAAATGTGAATGTAAAGTTATTTTATATATGGCTAGCATGGGAGTTTAGCACTATGATTAAAGAGCCCTTGACAAAGCCGTTTGTACGTGTAGAACAAGCTCTTAGCAAATGAGGCAGTATTTCATCAGGGTTTATTTATCATCTCCTTCTGACTGATCAAATTTAGTAAAGAAGATAAATACAGAGTCTAATCGTTCAAATATTAGCCAGCTGGTACACAGGCAGTCTTTTCTCTGCTGCTTCGACAGCAAAATTATGGCTGCTTTTGCTCACAGGAAATCAGAGTAGCTCACGGAAACAGCATCACTGAAGGCAGCCTGCTAAGGGACTTTGTTCTAACCCATACAAGTGCTCAGTGCCTCTGGCTGTCGTCAGCAAACTGTAGAAAAGAATCCAAAGGAAGATGTGTGCCTAGAAATTGGAAATGGGCTTAAAACTTCTCAACCATCAGTTGCTGGTCACCAGACCTGCCATCAGATGTTTGCAGATTTGAAATCTCCCTCATTACATTTTTCATCCAAAGCTTTTCTTTTATACAAAATAATTCCTAGAATCATAGAATGGTTTAGGTTGGAAGTGACCTTGAAGATCATCCAGCTCCAACCACCCCCCCTGTGCCATAGGCAGGGACACCTCCCACTAGAACAGGTCACCCAAGGCCTCATCCAGCCTGGCCTGGAATACATCCAGGCAGGGAGCAGCCACAACCTCCCTGGGAAACCTGTGCCAGTGTCTCACCACCCTCACTGTGAAGAACTTCCTCCTAACATCTCACCTAAATCTCTCCTCTGCCAGTTTAAACCCATTCCCCCTTGTCCTGTCATTACAAGACCTTGTTAATAGTCCCTTCCCAGCCCTCCTGTAGGACCCCTTCAGATACTGGAAGGCTACTCTAAGGTCTCCTGGAAGCCTTCTCTTCTTCAGACTGAAAAGCCCCAACTCTCTCAGCCTGTCCTCATAGCAGAGCTGCTGCAGCCCTCTGAGCATCTTCGTGGCCCTCCTCTGGATTCCCTCCAACAGTTCTATGTCCTTCTTGTTGTGGGGTCTAAATGTACAGATTCAAGCAACGGAACTGAAAAGTGATGCTTGTACCTAGCTCAGAAACTTTTCTTCTGTCTTTTCCCATCCTTTCCTCCCAGATTTAATTAATTCTCTGCTTCCTGAGCACAACGAAATTCCACTTTGCTGATCGATCTTTTAACTCTGCAAT
The DNA here is from genome assembly GCA_013396835.1 of Psilopogon haemacephalus. Classification (NCBI taxonomy): domain Eukaryota; kingdom Metazoa; phylum Chordata; class Aves; order Piciformes; family Megalaimidae; genus Psilopogon; species Psilopogon haemacephalus. The sequence goes on along the minus strand of VWZI01023910.1, from coordinate 1,529,155 downwards.
CTTAAAAAACCACTCAGCTGACCTGCTGCTCGCTTCAGCAGCACAACTGTAGGGCTCCAGTGCTGCCTTCTTAAAAGCCATTTTTAATATGTGCTAATCTCCTCTTAGTGGCTGTTACGACGAGAAGGGTTTAGGGCAAGGACAGTATTTTTAAGGGAAACATGGTATTCTTGGTTTCACTTGTAGGTACATAAAAATTTGCTAGCTTGACCTGCTTGATTTCCGAACACCCAAACCATCTGCCAACGTTTGAGAAGACTTTATCAGGAAAATGCATCCTTTCTCTGCCTGTGCCTGACTAGTCCAAAGGGCTAGTTCTGATCTAGCCCAGATCAAGATCTGCAATCATTTATAAAGCTGTCCAGGAAATTGAATTTCTTTTCCCTTAAAAAAAAAAAAAAAAATTTAAAAAAAAGTGGACTTTTTTTTTTTTATTTCAGTAGAATCATTCGCAAGGAAAGAACAGAAAACACATTCAAGGAACAGAAAACACATTCTACCAAATCCTGCTGCTTCACTTACTGGAGACAAATTTTCCAAAACACCAAAAACATATTTAATTTACTCAAGTCCTGTCCCTAAGACTGAGATTGTTTGTTTCAATGTTTCCTGGAGGGTTTTGTTTTTTTTTTTGTTTGTTGGGTTTTTGGTTTTTTTTTTCTGGGAAATTTTCAACTGGCTTTCACCAAGCAGGGCCTTGGACCTGCTGTTGTTGAAGGCAACAGGAGACCTGGCACAGGATCAATCCTGTGATGATTAAAATAAAGATTTCCCCGGATGATCTCTTATCCTAGGAATATCCTACACAGAGGTTACAGAAGGGGGGACTGAAACAGAGCGTAATGGAGAAAACACCCAGAAAACACTGACTAGCAGCAGCAGATTTTCTCAGCGCAGGCATCTGTGCATTAACAGTCATCCAGTTTTAAACAAAGCTTACAAGGAAGATCCTCTCTTGTCACATACTCTTTTTTTTTTTTCCTCTTCAAACAGTGCAGATAAAGATGTGACACCTGCTGCTCTCCACCACACTCAGAACAAACAGAGTTGACCTTCCCCAGAGTTTTCAGGCATCGGTATTGCCCTCTTAGTCTGAAACCACTAATCCTTGACTACTTCTGGATGAAAAAAAA
>VWZI01023910.1:1513786-1527618 GCA_013396835.1 Psilopogon haemacephalus | reverse complement strand
TCCAAAGGATCAAACTTCAAATGGCAATAGTCTTTTGAACCTTTCAGAAGATACCAGCCCTGGAGCTTTATTTAGACTCAACTCAGTGCTCAAGTTTAATGATCTGTCTGTGGCTTTCTGGGCCAATACTGGGAGCCTGCAGGCATTCAGTCCATTGGAAAGTTGGGTCAGTTATCTAAATCCGGCCTGCAGAAATCTAATCTTAGCCAGAAGTTTGCACCATTTGTCAGCACACAACTCTTCCTTCTCCCTTCTGAGGTTTTCCAGATTCCATGTATCACATTTCATTGGGGACTCCTTATTTTTTGAGTAGCTTAGTGCCTTCCCCCCCACACACCTTTTTTTTTTTGGTTGGTTGTTTTTGTTTGGCTGGCTCTGTCAAGAGATTTCATAAGGTAACTTCATTAAACTTAAGGAAGTTACCACACTGACAGTTTGCAATGTGTTGTGAAAGGTGTAGTGACTTGGAAAGTCTGACTCGTTGTCAAAATGAAATGTGCTAGCGCTGTGTGTAAAAACCCACTGGCCCCTGAGGGAAACAATGAAAATATTCAGGAAAGACACAAGCCTGCCTTTGTATTGTGTGTTTTCTGTTTCTTCTCTTCTATCTTTTTGCTGTGGGGGCCCTCTGATAGAAAATTAACCTTCGGGGTTTTTTTTTATTTCCTAAGTAATGCAAGGCACAGGACTTGTCTCAAGCAAATCTGCCGAACTTGGGAGAGCAACTGCTAAAAGCACTTAGATTTCTCCCATTTGCAAGGACTCTGATGTGTCTAAAGGAGCTGTGTTACATGGCAGTCCAGATGCACTCACTCACACCAGGTCAGTAATATGCTCCTTGCAATTCCCAGAATGTCTGGAACTAAAGAGCAAATGTGCTAGAGCAAGCTGCCCAAGGACCTAAGTCTATGAATATGTTCACCATCAATGTACCTGTTGCAAGAGGTTTCTTACATCAGGTGCTTAGTTTAACTTAGAAGTGCTTCTATTGGTTCCTACATCTTCTAAGCATCTTGTGCTTAGAAGGGGGGTAAAAATCACCTTTTATAAGGCAATGAAACTGCCAAGGAAAAGAGGTAGCGGAATCATCTTCCCTGCCCCATGCCCGTTACCACCACTACGGAACAGCAGTGGTTGCAGGTGTATCCTTTGCCCTTCTATGCTCTCCATGCCAAGATGAAAACCATTTTTCAGTGGAACAGCAGTGGTTGCAGGTGTATCCTTTGCCCTTCTATGCTCTCCATGCCAAAATGAAAACCATTTTTCTTCAAGGGTTTGCCTTTTCCTGAATCCGGTCACTGCATAGGGCCTGATGTGATGGTTCAGGAGTTACCCACCCCCCCGACACACAATGAATTCACTTAAACTAGACTCAGCCAGCTGGAAGTTAAGGAATGAAGCTTTATATTCACAGCTTAGCACAAAATATACAAGCAGATATTTATGATGTATTACAAATATTTACAGCTAGATACAGAAATATACAAGTTAAAAGTGATACAGAAATATACAAGTTAAAAGTAATACAGAAACACAATGCCCCTCCCGGAAATCAGAGTCCCCAAGAGGGGTTCCCAACCACCCTTCCACCTTCTCTTCACTCCCTAGCCTTATCCCAGAATATCCCTTACTTGCAAGGTGAACTGGAAAGATCAATGTACCACACACAGTCATGACCTGAGCTCTTTTCCAACTCAAGCAAGAATATCTGCCATGTTGTCCAGGTCTGGTCCAGCCCAGTGCCATGACTCAGGTCCAAGCCCAGCCCCTACAGGCACAGGATGCTCCCCGAGGGCAGTTCAGCAGGCCCTGTAAGGTGGCTGGGGAAGCTGTGAGCCCACGGGGGGCTGATAGAGCTGTCTGTCACTTGCGACTAAGCCACTAGAGGCCATTGTGAGACAGACTAAAGGGTGCCTGGCACAGTGCTCAGTGCTGCTCAGCTCTCCTCTAGCCTTCTGCACAAAATGATGAGTCAAGGCACTCATTCAGCACATATTCAAGGAGAGGTGGAGCGCAGAAGCGATTCCTCTGAACGCTGCGAATTTTCTCTTGTGTTATAGAGGAAATTTTGTTCGGCTTGAAGCTTTGATTTGCCCAGGTAGTTCATGTGTCAGCCATGCAGACTCTGTCTTGTCGAGATGCTCTGAACAGGATGTGTGGTGTTCTGCAGCTTTCGGGAATCTGCAACTTTTTGGAATCTAGAAAAGCATCCAAAGAACTTCTCTTTCTATTTAAAGCATTTCAAAAAAGCAGTTACCCAAGGGCTATTTAGGAAATACTCTGACAGTAGTTAGGAATTATTTACTTTGCACTCTCTTACTCATCCATGAAAAGGAGGGGGAAGGATGAATTTTTGAAGGAGAACTAGAAGCAATGATAGTGAGCTACCAGAAAATATAAGTTTGCAAAGAGAACCCTGGCAACTTGGTAAGGGGAGAAAAAAAGAATCAAACCGGGGCAAATACAGCTGTCAGGGCAATGAGACAATATGAGAAAGGAAGAAACAGAGGTATCCAACAAGCCTCCTGGCCACGAGAGCCTGTATATCTAAAAGAAGACAACTGGTCCTCTCTAACAGCTGCTAGCCCTGCTGTTGTAGGAAAGATTTTATGCATTTCAGCTGTCATTTCCACTTATCCCTCCAGCTACCTGAAGATAGGGCAATAACATTTGATGAAATATGTTAAAGCAGTCAACCAAGTCTGGTCCTCCACAGAAGAGAAACCCTACCAAATTAGCTAATTAGCATCAGCAAGATAGTTCTTCATCTGTTTGCTGCTACGTACTTGACACAATACAGCATATAGAAAGCTTTCCTTTTGTCTCTTTTCTTTTAATATATATACATGAAGATATTATTTCAGAAATCAATACAGGAACATTTAACATCTGCACAAAAGAAGAAGCACCTGGAGGTTTGAGATGATGTGGTGTCATCATGGCAAACAGATTGTTTCTTGTGGTAGCAACATCATAATCCTTCTTGTGTTGGGATTTAGGGGACAGTAAGCCTAGTAGCCTCATGGGGTTGTTCTCTTCTCCCAGGCAACCAGCAGTAGATAAGGGGACACAATCTCTAGTTGTGCCAGGGGAGGAATAGGCTGGATATTAGGAAGAAGTTCTTCACAGAGACAGTGATTTGCCATTAGAATGGGCTGCCCAGGAAGGTGGTGGAGTCACCATCCCTGGAGGTGTTCAAGAAAGGACTGGATGGAGCACTTAGTGCCATTAGATAGAGCTGGGCGATAGGTTGGACTGGATGATCTTGGTGGTGTCTTCCAACCTGGCTGATTCTATTCTATTCTATTCTATTCTATTCTATTCTATTCTATTCTATTCTATTCTATTCTATTCTATTCTATTCTATTCTATTCTATTCTATTCTATTCAGCCCTTCTCTGATCCTCTTGGGAATGACATAAGTGAGAACAATTCCACTGACATCAACAGCCTTGTTAATCATGTAAATTATTGTATGTGGGTGCAGGACCAGGCTCCCCATCTCGGGGTAATATCAACATTGCCTCTCTTATCCCTTTTATCTGAAGCACCTGAGAATATATTCATGTGTGGAAAATACTTCTCTGAAAAACAGGATAGAGTCTTGCATGTCTGAAGGGACTGATCCCACCTGTTTTTAAGGCAATGGCTGCTCATTGTGTGAGGGTGTTGGGGAACTCGACTAGAATGGCTGTCAGCATCAAGTCCAAACTTAAGGAAAGCAGGAAACACTGATTTATTACCCCCAAAAGCAAATCCTTTATTTATGAAATTGAAAGTTTACACACACGTGTTTTCAGAGAAGAATATTCCAAGGAGTCTATGACAGACAGAGAGAAAAAAATCAAAAGAAAAAAAAAAAAAAACCACAAGAATGCTAGCTAGATAGGCAGGATTTTTTTTTTTTAATAGAAATACATTAATTTAATGAATAAAGCACAGAACCTGCACAGTAGGCTCTGTGTTCTTAAAGACTTAGAAAGCTAATATAATATGAATCCAGCCACATAATCCCGTGTTCAAAAAAAAATGTGAAATAATAATGGTATTGTAACCTCATCCTCTGTGTTTCCTCATTTCCTCAGGGCCACAGTTTCAAAAGGTCTTTAAAAAAACATAGCAACAATACATTCCAACACTTCCTTCTGATTATGGGAAAGTACCCTGCCCTCCAAGCCCAGGTAAGGGTTGCTCTGCTCAGTACCTCCAACCTTTTCCTCTATGAGCAGTTAGAGGAATGGATCACACTTGTCTTTGCGTCCACTTTTGTGCCTGGACCAGCAAGCATTGAAAACTAGGCTTGAGGTTTTGTTATCTGAAGAAGTTTCATGAATTTACACTGAAACCTCGCGTGGTGCTTAGCGCAACTCCCAGGAAGGTTTGGGGTAGCTGAGTTCCCTCTGCACACTTGCATATTAAGAGAGTGCAATTCCTTTTAGACTAAAAGGCACCCCTGCAAGCTGGTCTTTCAAATGACCTGTGAGGCCCTCATCCTGCTCTGACACCACCCTGCCTTCCCCAGGCAGATTCCTCTATCTGCACAGCAGCCTCCAACTCTCTCTATGCGCGACCTCAGGGATCTATCAGCATGGCGCTTGCTGGAAGATGGATGGCTGGGAGGAGAGTGAGGGGAGAGTCAGATTTGGTTGGAAATGTTTAGCAGCTTCTCTTGGGAAAGATAGGAAAAAAAAGTCTGAATAACTGACAGAAACAGGAGCAAGCAGGACAGACCTCTAATGCAAACTCTGACTAAATTTGAACAGTTTGTGGGTCTCAGTAAACCACAAAGAAAACATTGTCTCTCCATCGTGATCATGAGAGTCTCTACTCATGCTAAATATTTCATTCAAGATTCTTGGGTAAATTTACAGCTTGCCTTTTTCTTTTCTTTTTTTTTTTTTTCCCTCTCTTTTTTTTTTTAGTTTTCATGTGAGTAAACTAAGGCATCAAGAAACATTCAGCTGCTTATTTTGTGCAGATCCAGACTTATAATCACTAGATAACTGTTTCACAGTGCATTGAGAGAAAAAAAAAAGATAACAAAATCACCTGTCTTTAAGCAATATAAACTATAGAATCATAGAATCAATCAGGGTTGGAAGGGACCACAAGGATCATCTAGTTCCAACCCCCCTGCCATGCCCAGGGACACCCTAAACTAGATCAGGCTGCCTACAGCCTCATCCATCTTGGCCTTAAATACCTCCAGTGATGTGGCCCCAACCACCCCTCTGGGCAACCTGTTCCAGGCTCTCACCACTCTAATGTTGAACAACTTCCTCCTCCCCTCCAGTCTGAATTCCCCCACCTCCAGCTTTGCTTCATTCCCCCTACTCCTGTCACTCCCTGATGGCCTAAAAAGTCCCTCCCCAGCTTTTTTGTAGGCCCCTTTCAGATAGTGGAAGTCCACAATAAGGTCACCTGGGAGCCTCCTCTTCTCCAGACTGAACAGCCCCAACACTATACTGTGGTTGGTTTCACTTTAGTTGATATTTTCTCCTGTCTTTGCATCTTCTAGCACAAAACAAACTCTACTCCAGTGCTGCCATACACTAAGTAGGTTCTGGAAACTAATTTGATTGGGTCAATTCCTTGGTTTTAAAGTGAGGCGATGCAAAATGTTTTTTGGACTGTTGTTTCATCAAGTGCTTTTGGTTCAGGTAAACCCTCTGAGAGGTTTGCCTGTGTTCGCGATTTTGCAGCAAGTATTCAAAATCTTCTTCTCAAAACAGCCTCTCCCCAGCTAGGACAAAGCCACACCACCACCACCACCACATTTTGGTGACTTCAGCAGCACATGCTGTGACAGAAATGCCTCAGTCTCGAGAGTAGCTACTTCCCTCTTTTGCTTTTTTTCTTTTTTTCTTTTTTTTTTTTTTTTTTTTTTTTTTTTTTTTAATGTCTCTTTGTGCCAAGAATATTTGTCTTTTTTTTTCTTCTTCTTTTACACACATGAAACAGAGTTCTCCATTACATTCTGCTTAAAAGCTGTATTTTTCCAGTGCCTGGAAAAGACTTGTTCTCAGCCCACGCTGGTGCTCTCTGGAGTAAAGCCTGTTTGTATGCAGCGAGGAGTGCATCACGCTTCAGCCATAATTGGAATGTGCAGCAGCTTTGTGAAGCTTCTCAGAATGACTCAAAGAGTGGAAGCAAATAAAAAACCACAGAGATATTTGTATCTTAAATGTGCTTCAAGTAACTGCATTATTACCACAGCACCTCCTAGGCTTCCCGTTTTTGCAGATTGCACATTGACACCACTTCCTAAATAGCTTCGTTTATTTATTGAAACCCAAGGGGTTCATTTGACACCTCATGTGAAAAAAAAATAAAGCACACTTCTCCTTGTCCCAGCCATTTATGCCAACATCCCCTATAGTAACCCACAGTAATCTTCATTTTGATAAGCATGCAAGTAGCTTCATTTTTAAGGGAACCAGCAGAAGCATTTGTGAAACCCATGCTGTGTGCAGTTCTGGAGCCCCCAGCGTAGGAAGGACAGGGAACTGTTGGAGAGAGTCCAGAGGAGGGCCACAAAGATGATCAGAGGGCTGCAGCAGCTCTGCTATGAGGACAGGCTGAGAGAGTTGGGGCTTTTCAGCCTGGAGAAGAGAAGGCTGCCAGGAGACCTTATAGCAGCCTACCAGTATCTGAGGGGGCCTACAGGAGGGCTGGGGAGGGACTGTTCACAAGGTCTTGTAATGACAGGACGAGGGGGAATGGGTTCAAATTGGCGGAGGGGAGATTTGAACGGGATGTTAGGAAGAAATTCTTCACAGTGAGGGTGGTGAGGCACTGGAACAGGTTGCCCAGGGAGGTTGTGTCTGCTCCCTCCCTTGATGTGTTCAAGGCCAGGCTGGATGAGGTCTTGAGGGACCTTATCTAGTGGGAGGTGTCCCTGCCCATGGCGGGGGGTTGGAAGTGGATGATCTTCAAGGTGTCTTCCAACCTAAACCATTCTATGATTCTATGCTTCTAATTTCTTTGGTTGTCTTGCTTTGAAATTAGTACCCGGATTAAAGTTAAAACATCAGGTGGTAGCAGAGTCCTGAGTTATGTGGAGGGCTGTGATCAGAGCACTCATATAATTGTAAGTTAAGCAAAACCTTGACTGAAGTGACAGATTTGGAGTTTTGCTGTGTATAACTGACACACAAGGGACTGAGGTGAGATTGCTTATGTGGTCATGTCCCATCAGAGGGGAGATTCAAGGCATAATTCCCACTGAGCTCTTCAAGAATCCCAACAGTGGCACTTAGAATTGGAAAAATTCATGTGGGCATCATCGTGTGCTCAGTCATTAAACCGCAGAGCCAGTGAAGGAAAATATTTTGGGAGAAATTAGGAGCTAGTTGGAAACTTTCTGTGAGAAATGCCAGAGATGTCTTCCCTTACAAAAGGAGGACGTGTCAAAACTGCTTTCTGTCTGTGACAGACCACACACTTCCTACCATCACTGTGAATGCAGTGAAACTGGGGTTGGAGGCTGAGGCAGATATGCAGCAGGCTGAGTCATAGAGTCATATAATTTCAGAATCACAGGATTATAGAATCATAGAAATGTTTTGGTTGAAAAAGACCTCTAAGATCATCAAGTCCAACCTTCAACTGTTCAATGAACCTTTCAGGCCAGAGAAGCAATGGCAGCAAGTGGCTGCCAGCTGCCCTGTCAGAGAGTTACAGCACCGCTGGTATGAGGACTGAGCAGCAGTGAGTTGGGGAAGTGGAGCATTTTAGATTTTTATTTTGCAGGTTTATTCCTCTGACAAGTCTATAGAGCCAGCCAAAACCACAGAATTTCAAAATCTGCCTTAACAGCAAACTGAAAAAAAATCAATATGCCTTCCTCATTTTCCTGGAGCGTGACACAAAGCCCATTTGCTCATTAGCTGCCTCGGTGGGCATTGCAGGAATTCCTCTCAAACACAAAAAAACAAGCAGAGGGAAGAAGAGGAATCTACTTGCACGCAGAGGGCACCCTTCTGATAAGAGCTCTTCAGTGGAGGAAGCATGTGGGTTTCATGCCAAATGAATAGGTAAAGCATAGCAATCTTGAGTCTAAGGCACCAGTAACAATGTGTGTTAAGGATGTGTCTATTGAAGTCCATTTCTATATAGTAGATCACAGAATCACAGAATTTCTTAGGTTAGAAAAGACCTTCAAGATCATCGAGTCCAATCATTAATTTCATACTGACAAGTCCTTGACTAAACCAAATCCCTCAGCACAACACCTAATCGCTACGAATTGCTATGGTTGGAAAGGACCACCACGATCATCCAGTCCAACCTTCATCCCAGCATCCTTAATCAAGTAAGGAAAAGCTGATCTGTAAACCTCTGTTAATTTGCAAGTGGGCACAACAGTAAAATACAGCAAATTAAGATAGACTCAACTGACAGAGTTGTCAAAGTCTTCACTGGTACCTGTACTTGGCCAAGGTCCTCAAAGTGACTCCATAATAAAGCTCTGTTCGAGGAAACATTTGCAAATTGAAGGGAAATAATGGCAGTAAATTATTTGCACTTCTTTTTTTTTCACCTCTCCCTAATTGTCATTACTATAATAATGAAAATAGGGGGCCAGGTTTGGTCTGTAAATGTGTGCATCTCCACAGATGTGGCTTGTGATTTGCAGGCAATGCATCTGAAGATAACTGACAATGTGTAGAATTACTCATTGTTTGCATGGATTAATGTTCATTAATATATATATATATATATATACACTTTGTAGCACTTTTCACACGTAGAACAATGAAAGTTTTGCAGACGAAACCAAAAATAGTCTCTTGAGCCAGACTATTTCTACCACTGTTACTGAAATTTCTAATCATCGTCTCCTGACAATAGTTTCAAGGGATTTATGAAAAAGTAGCAAAGAATACACTTTTCTGTAATTTACTATTTCCTGTAATTCATCATACCCTTTTTTCCCCCAATTGCTGGGACTTTTTTTTTTTTTTCAGGAGTATCATATATCACAATCCTACTGCTAGTGACCCTTTTCTGACTGATACTCTCCTGCCTTTCTGTATTGTTTAACAATTCCTGTTTCATTGCAAAGACAACTATAAAACTAACAGGCAAGGCGAGAGACAGCTTGATAGGGTAGCACAATTGGCTAGAAAGCTACCTCTGAGGAGCTTTCTTTGGTTCATAAAATTTATTTAATTTTAGTTTGCTTCATCGACATTTTTAAAAAATCAAAATAATTAAAATATTTCATTAATTTTGAAGCTTTAGGTATCCCTGATCCAGTAAGCTAAATTGTGCAGTCTAGGCTGCAGAGAAAGTCAACCTAGATGGTCTACTGATCTATTCTGGGCTTATGATACTTGAATCTACTTCAAATCTAGTGAAATCACTGATGAATATATTTGGAATGGTTTCATCTTTGAGAACTGTAACTAATGATGATTAAGCAAAGCAAAACTCACGGTGGCAAAGCAAAGGGGAAATGCAAAGTAGCACATAACACAAAGGCTGGCTAAAGGAGCAGTCTTAACTGCTTTGTCTGTAAAGCTCAGGAGAAGTGCCACCAGCTCTCACTTTCTGAGTGGTTTGTTTAAGCTAGAAGACAAGAAGTAATGAGATACTTGAGGCTGGGGGGTTGCTATGCATGAATAAAAAAACAAGCCACCAGTTTTTTTTTTTTGAGGATGAGAATTATTGTTTACAGAGGACAGTTCAAACTTACTAAAGGCAGAGTTCCAGTGTTTGGGTGCCCACCCATGGGATTCGATGCGCTCTGTTAGTGCCCTTGCAACGCTAAGCGAAGGAAACACAGATGAGGATGCAATGATTAATGAAATGTCTTTTAAATACTGACACTTTGCTGGTGCATTGATGTGCACTTGGAGTCATCTTTCAAGATTCCCAGCAATTGTTTGAGGGATGACTGCATTCTCAGTAACCTTCCTATTGTGGCAGAGGATGGTTTAATAGTTAAGGAGCTGGGAGCTGGAAATTTTGCATTCAGTTTCCAACCCTGACACAGTCTTCCTGTATGGCCACGGCTAAGTCACACAACCTTTTTGTCACTCAGTTCCTCATCTGCATGTAGAGTATGTGAAAAAATTAAGTTTGTTTTTTTTTTTTTTCCTTTTAATGTCTCTGAAAAGCTTCTCTAATATCACACCACCTAAGTGCATCCTGATCCACAGCACCTTCAGCAACTCTTTCTGAGCTGAATAGTAAAAGTCAATCTGAGTAACCAGACTTCACCCACAAAGACTATTAGAGCCTTGCATGTTCTGATGAGGGAGAGGTGTAGTCCTGAACTCCAATTCAACCAGCTCCTGTTCCCCTGGCAGGTGGTAGCAACCTGATGAAAGTTTTACCAGTTATATTCCTGATTTTGTAAAAGGAGTATTGCTCATAGAGCAGTTCTAGGAAATGGGAAGTGTTGTCAGGCGTGTAGCAATTACACAGCTTGGCAGAGATAAGTGCAAGGGACCAGCGCTGCAGCGCAGTGTTCTGCTGGGTGAGAAAGCATTGTTGCAGAAATCATAGCAGAAACTCTCATCCAGCTTTCCAGCTCCTGACAAGTGTATTTACAAAGTGCATTGGAGCTCTGCCACATGAAGCCTTCTCTTTGCCCATGTTAACACATAAAGAATAAAAACAGCTGCTGAAGGAGCAATATAAACCTTCCTTGGATTCACACCTTGCCACCAGTCCTTTTGAGAAACAGATGGAATAGAAATAAAACCAGATAAGGCTTCAAAAATTAGTTTAAACTGGCAGAGGGGAGATTTAAATGGGATGTTAGGAGGAAGTTCTTTACAGTGAGGGTGGTGAAACACTGGCACAGGTTGCCCAGGGAGCTTGTGGCTGCTCCCTCCCTGGAGGTGTTCAAGGCCATGTTGGATGAGGTCTTGAGGATCCTGATCTAGTGGGAGGTGACCCTGCCTATGGCGGGAGGCTGGAACTGGATGATCTTTGAGGTCTCTTCCAACCTAAACCATTCTATGATTCTAAATGAAGATGCTGGTTGGAGTACTAGTAGTGTTTCTGAGGAAAGGAGACTTTCCTCCTTTATTGTCACACTTTTACACGCTACTAATGCCACAGAGATGGCAGACATGCTGACCATCACTTTAGAGTTTATGGCAACCATGAAATAGGCATTAAAAATAAACTACTGCATTTCAAATGCTGCTCAAGCACTTTTCCTCTGTTTCATAAGACAATAACTGTTTTGGGTTTTTTCCCCCTGTTTTTCATGTTTTCAGGCATCCACATTTCTCCTTTTTAAAACTGGCTTTTCTGCAGAATTATACGACCAATGTACAGGAAACACTTTTTCTTCTCTTTTTTTTGTTGAGTCTGTGGAATTGCTCTTGCCCAAAGAGGGGTCACAGTTTCCTCACCATTACTTTGCATTTTATTTGTTCTCTGAACTGAGTAGGAAGGTCCAAACTTGTCCTGTGATGCTGAGTTGTGACCTGCCATGGAAATCACATGGAAGAAGTGAGAGACTGTGAATGCAAGGCAAAGAGACTTGGAGTTGAGGGTATGTTTGAGGTGTGGGTTTTTTTCCTTCACCAAATATGCCTTCCTACATTTGTAGGGTGACTAGTTAAATGACATTTCACCTCATTGCTTAGTCTTTACCTTCACTCCATAAACTAAGCCTGCTGATGTACACTGCCTCCAACATACCTTAGAAAAACAGTGATATCTACCTTAGATGCCTAAATGAGTTCAAGATCTGATTCTGGATTTATTTGCAACATTAAAAAATAAATAATAATACAAGAAAAAAACTGTGATTATATAATTCTCCTTATCTCTTTGCTCAAATTAATCATCAATTCCTTCTGTCATAGAAGTGACTGAATTTCCAAAGTTCTAATTACACAGGCACTCTGGAACCCCTTTAACAACACTATCCCTCAGACATGCCCCCATAAATTCTGTCCTCCCCTTGCTTTTAAGTTTTCCTATCCACGAAATGTCCATAATACTTACTTCTTGGTACAACAGACTACGTTTGCAGCACATCTTTGAATCCAAGTAAATCCACCCTCTGTCCAGCCAAAACCTTATGACAGTGGCTAGCGCAGATGAGCTCCTGGAAACAACATTTTGCTATCAGAAGGGCATGGAAGAGAAATCTGACTCACTGCACTGGAAGACAGACAATTGTCTGCAACTCTAGGCCTTGAAGAGCCATCTTGCTAAGTTGAAAAGGGCAGCTGATACTCTGTCAGCCTGCGAGAGTTTCGCAGACTTAGATGTTTTTTCCATGTACTTGGAACTTCGAGGGGTAAAGGCACTCCACTTCCTTTCATTTGCATCCATCTGATTGCTTTTAAACATAGTTAGGATCCAATCTTTCCACCATTGATACCTATGGCAAAACTCCTTCTGACTTCTGTGGGACTGGGATTTGGCCCATAAGATTTAGTGCCTGGGGAGCGTGCCTTGAAATAAATGGTGATTGTCAAAGCACATTGGAATTTAGAGCACATTTGTTGCTGAGATAGAAGCTCACTGGGGTATCTGATTGTCAGAGTCAATTTTATTTTCTTTCCTGCACATATGCACATATTTGAACCTTGTCAGGCTGCAAAAGGAAATACCTCATTAGATTTCACTAGGGTATCTTCAGAGTTGTTTATACACCGCAGTCAATAAAGATATTTTTTTGTTTAATAAATGAAATACTGGACTGGCCTGCCCTATCAGGAAATCAAAGGAAGTGCATTTGTCCCTGGTCAAGATGAAGCTCTACTTTATAGGGTGCAGAAAGCCTGCAGTGTTGTATTACTTCTCAAATAGTTGAAAGATTTATAGTGGCAAAAAGGATTCTTTTTTTTGCAGTCTCTCGATCATTGTCTGCAACAACGCAAATGGTACAAATAAAAACAAGAGTAAACCAAGAGCGTTTCTGTGTTCTGTATTTTCAATTATGATTTTAACAGAAATGAATCACTTGTCCTTTTTTTTTTTTTTTTTCATTTGGAAACAGTTTTACTTCCCTTTTCCCCACTGGACATATAATTTTGATTTATAAACATAGCGATCTGGAGTAAAGGGAAGTTTTAAGCACACTGCATGCTCCTGCTGAGGCTTAGTTTTATTTTGCTTAGAATTTTTAATCTCTATTTTTGTACGTTTTCAGGCTGATCACGACTTCCTGCTTTAGAGATCAGGAACATTGTTACATATGACACATTTGGCCATTTTGATTTCACACGGACCTAAGGTTTCCTCTGGTACCCGAGGCCTCATTTAAGAAACACGGTGAAGGGTTCTTCCAGTTAAAATGTGCTTTTAACTGAGATAAACCTCTCACCCCATGTTAGGACTTATAAATCTTCTCCACGGTGCTATTTACAATCCAGCTACTGCATGCTTACGTTCGTGACTACGAATGAATAAATCAGTTTTCCACATCACCCCATTCTCTTTGCTGATGTTTTGATTTGGTGTCTCTCCAAAAGTCTCTGATCATAGACAGATGATTATAAAACCATCTCGAACGCTGAAAACTATTTAAGAAACAAGCAATGGAATTAACTTCTTTTAGATATTATTTTACACTGCACATTTGAACTTGAGGACATACATTTTTCACAGGCTCAACTCTGCTGGGCAGGACACTCTGGGCAGATAAGGCTGCAGAAATACAAAATGAAGATTTGTTTTCATCATTCACTTCTTGGCTTAAGTTTCCACTACACAGAATCATTGTCTATAATGTAACTGAGGCTCTTTGAGTGTATGCAGGCCCCTCTATCCTTCAAAGATTTTTTTAAAAAATCTTTTAAAGACTTTTAGAATATTTTTAAAATATTTGTTAAATTCTTTAAAATAGTTTT
>VWZI01023910.1:1483061-1493724 GCA_013396835.1 Psilopogon haemacephalus | reverse complement strand
TTTTTTCCCAAGTAATCATACCACAACAGAAAACGCTTGGTTTTCTCAATAAAAACTACACTTCAGCAGCTTTTCATCACAATGTCCTGCCACCCTCAGCTGCCTATGAAAGGAGCTGCGAAAGAGACAATCTTCCAGCAGCCAGTGAGAGAGGGAGAAGGGACACAAATGAGCATGGAAAAACAAGCAGAGCTTTTCTCCTTTGACTCTATATGGGTGCAAGGAGAGGCTCAGTTCAAAGGCAGCAGTGGTTATTAACCAAGGCTTCTTATTCCTCAGGCAGGTTGCTTATTGCCTCACCTTGACAATTCCCATGGAGCCAGCAAATGGGAAGCCTGAGTGGAGGTGGTCTCACTAGACCTTGTCCTTGCTTCCTACACTTCATAGGGCTAAGTCAGGTGCTACTCCCTTGATTTCCCAGTATTGTGTCAGCAGGCAGGCAGCTGGGGAGCCTGCTGATCTCTGCAGATGTGGAGGTTGCTGGATGCATCGCCGGATGCGCTCAGCCCACAACAGGACTCTCCCACGAATGGAGGGGCAGGAGAAGTTCCTCGTTGACTTCAGCACGCATTTGGTCAGGTTAAAAGTGTGAGAGCAAGACATGAAGAGACCATCCAGCTGGTCATGCTCCTAGGAAAGCAGGCTAAAGCTCATGGTAAAAAGGAGCCAATCCCTGCCATGAGAGAGCACATCATGTCTCTTCATGGTGCTCCTCCAGCTGCAAGTAGATGATGGTGGAAAAGCAGGAAGATGCTGCAGAAGAAATCTGGAGACTCAGCTGCTTTGCATCCCTAGGAGCTAATGTAGTGGGTGACACACCAGCCTAGTGTGCGCATGTCAGAGCCACATCTGAGTGCAACCTCTTCACCATATCTAGAATCAAGTTTTTCAAGTTTTCCTTCTCACAACTGATCATTTACCATCCCTACGACTTTTCTTGCTGCTTATTCTCCATAGTCTTTGCCACCCCTTTGATCTTCACGTAAATACATGCAGCTCTTGAGCATACTGTTTACATATATTAAAAGGAATCCTAAACCTTACATGTACACACTGATAACCTCGAATCTGATTGGTGATTGAGTACCTGAAAATAGCTTTTACTCTCTGGAATTTTAAGGTTTACAACAACAAGCCAGATGTCTTAAGCCTTAGGGAGCACAGACTTTCCCTTTTGAATACTGGCTTCCATGGCAAGGTCGAGTCTCCAGCATCAGTGTGCCTCTGAATACCAGAATGGCATTTGAGCCTGTGAATTTTACTGTGATCCACGGAGGCAGTTTTATCTTTCATGAGCACGATCAGTTTATGCATCATCCTGACAGTGCAAGTATCCTGAGGGAGGAGGTATGCTGTGCTCTTAAAACTCTTCCCTGTAGCAGAGAAACCACACCTTAAAACGATACTATACAGCCCATGAAGTAACTTGGATGCTATGAAGTTAGTGTTGAATTTATGCAGTTTCTGTATATGTTCAAAACCTGATGAACGCTGCCCAAAATCCTTCCCAGTGAGATGGTCTCATCTTTGCAAAATAAAGGCATCAGAAATATTTGCTAAAATCTCAAGATCGTGAAATTGGAGAGCATCAAGAGCAGTACCTTTCACAGCTTCTTGGATTGTTCTGTTTTATTACTTTAGTTGTAACTTCATAAGCATGAAGCTGCTTATTCTTAGCACTTTAATTCTCATTTTTAAGTTGTTATTCCAAACAGGATTCTTGCCAGTAGAGCCACATACCAACACAGACTGCAGAAAACGAGGGAACAGCCTGTGGGTCTACAACAACATCAATACCAAAACCGCTCCAGCTTCCTAGACAACCTTGCAAACATTCATAGGCCCATTCATTATAAACTACAGTCATTAGAGGCTATTTTTCTTCTGTACACTGACCACAGGGCTTCCGTCAATTAAATCTTGCTTGAGCTAAAGTAGATCATTTAGAAGAAAGGAAGAAACGAAGAGAGGAAGGGAGGGAGGAAGGGAGGGAGGGAGGAAGGGAGGGAGGGAGGAAGGGAGGGAGGAAGGAAGGGAGGAAGGAAGGAAGGGAGGGAGAGAGGGAGGAAGGAAGGAAGGAAGGAAGGAAGGAAGGAAGGAAGGAAGGAAAGTTCATAAATGCTTTGCAGATGAGGCAGCAGGATGAAAAGCCACTGAGCTCTGGCTACTGAACTCTGGACTGGACTCCATGAGATGCAAACCCAATTGATCTGTTAATCATGCCAGGAGGAACTGCGTGACCAAGAGGTACATATGGGACCTGGGGACATTTGCCTCCTACAGTTCTTCTTGACACCCTGTTCTCTGTGTCTGCTTTGTAAAAGCCACCAGACCCCCAAAGGTACCAAATTAAATCAGTTTCATGACCAGAATACATAGCTCCTGGGGGTCTGGGGTGATGTAAAACTCAACATGAGCCTGCAGTGTGAGTACAGCCCAGACAGCAACCCTGTGCTGGGCTGCAGCAAGAGCAGCTGTGGCCAGCAGGGCAAGGGAGGGGATTCTGCCCCTTTGCTCTGCTATCATCAGACCCCACCTGGAGTACTGTGTGCAGCTCTGCAGCCCCCAACACAAGAAGGACATGGAACTGCTGGAGTGAGTTAAGAGGAGGGCCACAAAGATGATCAGAGGGCTGCAGCAGCTCTGCTATGAGGACAGGCTGAGAGAGTTGGGGCTCTGAAATCTGGAGAAGAGAAGGGTTCAAGGAGACCTTAGAGTAGCCTCCCAGTATCTGAAGGGGTCTACAGGAAGGCTGGGGAGGGAATATTGACAAGGTCTTGTAATTACAGGACAAGGAGTAATGGGTTTAAACTGGCAGAGGGGAGATTTAAATGGGATGTTAGGAAGAAGTTCTGTACAGTGAGGGTGGCAAGACACTGGCACAGGTTGCCCAGGGAAGTTTGTGGATGCTCCCTCCCTGGAGGTGTTCAAGGCCAGGCTGGATGAGGTCTTGAGTGACCTGTTCTAGCAGGAGGTATCCCTGCCTATGGCACAGTGGGGTGGTTGGAACTGACTGAGCTTTGAGGTCCCTTCCAACCTAAACCATTCTCTGATTCTATGACACATTAATGGATTGGAATGAGTTTGCATAGAATTCCACAAACTCCTGAAGCAGGCAGTGTTTGGGGGAGATCAAACAATTCTATGACTCTGTGATCCTACACATACACTGAGGAAAGACAGGCCATCTGGGGCCTTCATCAGCACACAAAATTTCCATACAGTAAGTCACAAGTGCATGGAAATTCAGCTCACCAAGAGGAGATACTGTGATAACATTCAACAGATTCCTTTTTTTTCCGGCCTGGCGCTTGACACTTTAGCCCTTTTCAAGTGTCTGACCACCTCCATGTGCTTCGGAAACCTCCCTGCCAATCCCAACAAGGCTTGAGAAGATCACAGGAGTTTTCACATACTTGGCTCCCCCAGCTTATTAAACAGTCTCCTTATAGGATGTTTTTATTTTTCAGCCTATATCCCCAAACTCTGATGTTCTTGGACAAGGCGACGTGATTGCGGGTGGGCTCACGAGTTTCTGTCCTCGCTCTTTTCCTACCTGGCCTCAAGAAAGTTCTTTAGATTGGAAAGAGGCTTCTCCCAGGCTTCTGTGGGAGGTGATTTCACAGCCCTAACTCATGCTGAGTGGCTCTTAACCATACACATGGCCATCCCACCCATCAAAACGGGTAGAATGTCAGGGCTTTGCCCCCTCACACTGTATAGGATGACTCGGATTATCAAAGTCTGCAAAATCAAGCTATGAATTTTACAGCTGTTGCCTGGAGAGCACCCACTAACCTCTCCAAGCGAGACCTGCAGGTCTTTAAAAGAAAGCATTTTGGCGAAAATGCCTTCACAGATCCAAGGCTGACTTTGACCAAAGGCATCCCTTCTGTCCCACAAAAAAAAAAAAAAAAAAAAAAAAAAAAATCACACCTTCCTTACTTCTCATTTTCAAGGAAAGCCAAGGCAAAGAGAGAGGCTCTGTAACATGTTGAAGGTCGGAAGAACCAGACACACTCACTGCTGGTAGTGCCTTGCCCCAGAAGATGTGTGTTAAATCCATGCAGCCCTGCTAGCCTTCAAGGTTGGCTTAGAAAGTCAGGGTAGGGTGCATTTGAACTCTTCTTCAATATCTATCCCTGAACTACTCTTATTGAGGAGTGATTGCTTGAATCCCACGAGCGTGGGACAGTCTGAGGAGTCACTGCTTGTCTTCTATAGATGTTTTCCAAGAAGCTATCACAAATTTCTTTACAGCTCACATTACTTTTTTTGTGCCCATTGGCTTCGCTAGCCAAAATGTTTGAAGGACACTGTCAATATTCCAACTACCCCTACCAACCTATCAGTTTCTATTCCCCTCCATCTGTCTAGAAGGTTTAATGGTCTAGACCACAGTGCCTTCTCTTCTAGCCACTCCATAGAGTTACCTCCAAACAGAAACAAAGTACAGGAGGGAGAGAGGAACAGAGAGGTAGCTCTATGTATCTTGCCCCTGCATTACATCTATGAGCACCATGATTTGAACCCTACAGCAGCTTGTACCATGAGACCAAATAGCTCAGAGGGAGAAAAATGCACAGTTCAGTGGGTTTGGTTGGTAGCTAAAGAAATACCAGTCAGGCTGCTGTGTGGTTCCTGGTAAATCCCCAAATGTCACCTGTCCAATATTGAATTGTCACCTTTGTTCACTTCTAAACTCTTTCCAGCAAGACACCAATTCTAAAGAGCATCTAGAATAGAATAGAATAGAATAGAATAGAATAGAATAGAATAGAATAGAATAGAATAGAATAGAATAGAATAGAATAGAATAGAATAGAATAGAATAGAATAGAATAGAATAAGCCAGGTTGGAAGAGACCTCCAAGATCACCCAGTCCAACCTAGCATCTAGCCCTAGCCAATGGCACTAAGAGCTCCATCCAGGCTTTGCTTGAACACCTCCAGGGATGGCAACTCCACCACCTCTCTGGGCAGCCCATTCCTTAACTAGTATTTGACCCAGACTTAAAGAGTCTAGCAGGCCCTTACAAAAGTCCTCCAAGGCTGGTGAATGCTACTGTGTGATTTATTCTTGTTTTGCCATTGCTAGTCTACCAGTCAAGTAAATAGCTACTGAGCAAGAGAGCTTGAAGGTATGGTGCACATAAGAGAGAAAGTGTTATCCACTCCTCTAACTCATCTATGTCAATCCTATTTGATATCAGCAGAATATATCCATCCAGGGAATGCCTGACTGACAGCTAAAAGGGCAGCTCTCCATCTCAGCATTTGCCTTCCTGCAAAGATTAAGGACCTGGTCCCTAACTCTTTCTGTCATGGAGAACTTGGTCCTTTAATGTGGGTCCAAAGTCCCTGCAGCTTGAACATATGCTTCCCAGGCAGGCCTAATTAAGACTATGTGGCAGCATTCAGAGGGGAATAAATAGAGAGAAAGGAAACTTTCTTACTGGGAGGTCTATGGAAAGAGCTGCAGAGAACTGAGAGACCACTGGATTGACCAGTGTCTTGTGACTGAGAGCCACAAAGAAAGAAGGCTCTGCAAACAGAGTCCTTCATGTCATGGAGTCAAGCTTGAAGGCCAGAGGACATGGGGAACAACAGAAACAGAGCACAAAATCTATCTCATGGTGTGTCTGGAGAGAAAGAAGCGTTTCTGAGACATAACAACTGACACATTCCTACAGGGAAGGAAAGGGGAAAGCTGCAGCTCAAGAGGATGTTTACAAGGGCAGATTAAGAGCTGTGGAAATTGCAGAAGAAGGCGTAACTGCACCAATTGTCATGTTTTTAATGCCTCTGTTTGGGACAGAAATGTCTTTTTTTTTCAACCATTTGAAGGGCTGATGAATGCTACTTCTGTTTTCTCTCCTCAGAGACTCAAGTCTTCTTAAAGTGTAATGTTGTAAGGTTCTCAAAGGAGTAAATAAGGAGATTTTCCTTACCTGTTGCACTGACTCTTTCCCAAGGCAGGGCTCCTGACCAGCTCTCATTGTATGGGACTGTAGGATTCTTAAAGGAGTAAATAAGGAGATTTTCCTTACCTGTTGCACTGACTCTTTCCCAAGGCAGGGCACCTCGTTGTCTGGGGCACTCACACCAGAAACCAACTTTTGACAAGGAGAACCTACAGCATTGGAAGAAATCAGCGTTGGAAAGCATTGGTGAGTGGTGACTTTGGAAGTCAGTTAGATTGGCAATAAACAGGACATCATTTGATATTCCCAGTGTACCATGAGGCAGAAGAATGGCTGCAGCATCACGGCTGTAAGTTCTTCGAATCAGTGGCTGGCTTGGGCCATAGCTACACCACCTGGACTCATGGGGCCACAGGAGGTTTGCTGGGACCTCCTGTCACGCTACAGACAAACAAGTGTGCACTTGCACAGTCAAATGGCTGCCCATCACCTCCTGGAGGAGACCTTCAGTTCATTTCTTATTTAGTTCTGGCTTGCAGAGCTGCTGAAATCCAGTGAGACAAGTGTGAGAAGTGGTCCAAGCAGCATCACCTCTCTCACCATTGTCGCTGGGAATCCCCAAAGACTTGGACTGATATTTGGGCTAGCATCTTAGCATGGGTTTGCAATGGTCTGCTCCTTAACAAGTTACTGAGCCTGTACAATGGACTGTGGTCTCCATGGATTTGCAGGTGCAGGTCCCATGGGAAGAGGCCTACCTGGTATCCTACTTGTCTGTACCTGTCAAGTATGATGGATGAGCCTCCTGTCCCCCGATTATTGCTTCAGGGTGAGGAATCATGACTGCTGCCAAAAGGTGTTGCTGAAGGAACAACGAAGCTTAGTGAACTTTGCTCATTATAATGTCATTGTAATTTGAAAACACACCTAAAGCTGCACACCCGTGTTGGCTTGAGCTAATTGGAGGATTTTAATGAGAAATTAGATTGTAGGCTGAGAAAGAAAAAAATATTTCAGCCTGGAGAAGAGGAGGCTTTGAGGAGACCTTATAGTAGCCTTCCAATACCTGAAGGGGGCTACAAGAGGGCTGGGGAGGGACTATTCACAAGATCTTGCAATGACAGGATGAGGAGTAATGGGTTTAAACTGGCAGAGGGGAGATTTAAACTGGATGTTAGGAGGAAGCTCTTCACAGTGAGGGTGGTGAGACACAGGAATGGGTTGCCCAGGGAGGTTGTGTCTGCTCCCTCCCTGGAGGCGTTCAAGGCCAGGCTGGATGAGGTCTTGAGTGACCTGTTCTAGCAGGAGGTGTCCCTGCCTATGGCACAGGGGGTTTGGAACTGGCTGAGCTTCGAGGTCCCTTCCAACTAAAGTCATTCTATGAAAAGTCACAGCAGATCCCCGTGATCTGAAAACGTGGTGCGCTGAGAAGCACACGTGAGCACTGCAGCCAAGACATCCTGCTTCACACATGGCGAAAAGAAAAGCTGGGGGGGGAAAAAAAATCTGTCTGCTCAGGTGGGTCGCATATGTGTTTTTGCAAGTGCGTTTATGTGCAGCTTTTAGATCCCCAAACTGGAGGCCTTGCTCAGGCGGAACTCCAGCTGGCAGAGATGCAATCGTTGCCTTACGCAGCCTGCAAAACTGGGCTGGGAGCGTACGTTTGGTCATTCTCTGTGCATGCTAATGGTCAAGCAAAAGGTTGCCAGGACTTCTCTGTGTCTCCTCCTTCCCTCCCTAGCCAAGATGCAGGTAAAACTCCCGTGACATTCAGAAAGGGCTGCAGCATTTGGCCCACTTTGGCTCTGAACGGCAGAGTGCAGCTAAACTATTTCAACACCAGACAAATGGGTCTGCCTCACCAAAGCCATAACGTTTGAATTATTAATGCCCTCTAATAAAGGGGATGAAGTGTGTGCAGAACGGAGCGTTTCAGAGCTCTGCTAAAGATCATGCCTATTTTAATTTAGAAGTTCAGCTTGAGGAGAGACAATGCTGGCATTGTGTTACAGAGATGTAAAACAAGTCTGTCTCGGAGGATTTTCCTCTGTCCTTATCTGTAATAGTAGAATTTAAAGAGAGAGTCGGGGCAAGAGCAGCAGCAGCAGCGCTGGAAAATATCTTTCTCAGAAACTATAGCAGACAGGTCACAACATTATTTTTTTTTTTTTTAAAACAGTGATAGTAACATTTATTCTATCAAAGCCATTTTATGTTTTATTTGGAACTCTGGCGCCTTTCTTTTTTTTCCTAGGCTCTCATAACATGACACTAATTACAGACATCAAGATGCTCTATTGAAGATACCAGTCAGAATCCAGATGCTGCTGCACTCCCACCCCAGCCCTTTTGTGTGCATTACATCGTTGCAGAGTTTATTTTAAAAGTGCCTCAAAAATGCAATGATAGGAGTCGTAGACAGCAGGAAATTGATGGTGAGCACCTCTGGTCTGCAAATTCCTTTACAAAGCACTCCTGCTGCTCATCAGAAGACCTTCTTGTTAGCAGAGACTTAAAAAAAAAAATACAGTGGCTTGAAAATCGAGTCCATGTGATGTGTTAAAACGCTGGGGGAAAGCAATTCTTGTCCTAGGACTGTTCGTAAATGCCTCTCCTGCCTCTGTCTCCTCCAGCACATGGAAATAACCAGACCAGTTGGAGGAATGGGTAGAAAGATTTGTGGTGTTCCTTCTGGAAGCCTGATCATGCGTGGAGCCAGATGGGAGCACTGCTTGGCTCTGGCTCTCTGATGAGCACCCACAGGTGTGAAAAGCCTTGAGACAGGCCCACACCTCATGGGTGTCAGCCAGCCCAGAGAAACACAAGATGATGAGCCCATGTCCCCCTTTCTATCCCTGCTGGCTGCAAAAAGTCATTGCCATTTGGTAGCTCTGGAGGTGGCGGTGACCTTCCACAAAACACCTGTAATGAAAAATAACTAAGACATCTCAGGCACCAGTGACAGCACTGAAACTGAAGTACCTCATGGCTTTTACAAACATCTATCAGGTGCCTGTAGCAGGTGGTAAAATTGCCATCCAGCCCTCAAAATTGAGTTTCACCTTGACTTGACCACATGAGCATCTGCAGGTTACGTGTAACATTCCAGTCAGCATAGCATCGTCTAGAAGAGCATCTGAGCCATAACATCACCCTCTGTGTGCCCCCACTGCATTACAGGAATTCTCCACAATTCACTCACACTGTGTTGCCCTGGGTCTGACTGGCACCACCAACTGACCAGCTCTGCTGAGGGTAACATGGGCTCAGATCTGCTGCATGTCACTGGTCACTTAGCACATCCTTGGTGACGGACATGCACATCCCTGCTGTGCTAGGGAGCTGAGTGACAGCCACTTCCCTTGCATTTTGTCCCTCAGGCAGAGAGCTAACAGGATGAAATCCCAGCCCTTTTGTAAGTGTGAAGCAGGATTTCAGCCAAAATGTTGCAACCAGCACATTTGTCCTGCAGAGTAAGCAAACAGAGTGGCAACTGCACCAGTAAAGAACAGGAAGCTTTTGATGACACTGGCTCCATTTTTTTTTTTTTTTAGCCTGTTAAGATTTCCATTACCCTCAGGCACATTATTCAGCAATAAGTAAGCACCAATAAATCTGAAATAACAAGTGAAACACATGCACTCAAGAGAAAAAAAAAATAATCCTAGGAAATATTCTTTACTCTCACACATTAGAAACAGTCAACACAGAAATATCAGCTCTGAAAGGCATCCCAGCCTCCAAAATAAGGCTCCCACAACCTGCTGAGATGCAAGACTTAGATCTTAGAAGGATCTTAGAATCTCAGAGAGGAAGAGGAAAGGATCTACGGTGGGAATAGAATCACATCATAGAATTGTTTCAGTTGGAAAAGACCTCTAAGATAATTGAGTCCAACAATCGACATGAGACCACCATGACCTTCAAACCATGTCTCAAAGTGCCATGTCCACACATTTCTTGAATACCTCCAGGGATGATCAGAGGGCTGCAGCACCTCTCCTATGAGGACAGACTGAAGGAGTTGGGGCTGTTCAGTTTGGAGAAGAGGAGGCTCCCAGGTGACCTTATTGTGGCTTTCCAGTATCTGAAGGCAGCCTACAGAAAAGCTGGGGAGAGACTTTTTAGGCTATCAGGTAGTGACAGGACTAGGGGGAATGGAGCAAAGCTGGAGGTGGGGAGACTCAGACTGAAGGTAAGAAGGAAGTTGTTCAGCATGAGAGTTGTGAGGCCCTTGACTGGGTTGCCCAGGGGGTGGTTGGGGCCACATCCCTGGAGTTGTTTAAAGCCAGGCTGGATGAGGCTGTGGGCAGCCTGATCTAGGGTAGGGTGTCCCTGCCCATGGCAGGGGGATTAGAACTTGATGATCCTTGTGGTCCCTTCCAATCCTGACTGATTCTATGATTCTATAGTGACTCCACCACCTCCCTGGGCACCTCATTCCAATGCCTTAATCCCATCACTGATTTTCTTCCTGAGGCTCCTTTCCAGCAGTAGTGGCAAGGACTAACAGAGAATCACAGAATTGTTTCGATTGGGAAAGGTCTCCAAGATAAATGTGGTGAGTTCCCTTCCTCATTCCAGTGCTGTCAGAGGCAATGCAATCTGCACCCACCTTTATGTCTAACCTAGTGCTGCCAAGTCCTTACACTCCATTTAATGTGTGTGGAAATCATGTGTCTTTAAGTACTACAGAAGTGGGTTTTCCCAATAGAAGAAAAATTATCTCTTTTTTTTCT
>VWZI01023910.1:1421840-1440589 GCA_013396835.1 Psilopogon haemacephalus | reverse complement strand
AGCCCAGGGAATATGCACTGTAACATGCTAAATCTCTTTCCTAAATGTAAAATCATATTGCCATTCAGGTTTGTGGCTTTCTTAAATGTGGTTGTGCTTGGAGAAGCGACCATAAAAATGACACACTTTTACTCAATGGGTCTGCTGTCTCCTGCAGGAAATTTGAGTCAGATATGTTTCATTTACTGACAAAAATAATACCTTGTTTTTTTGTGTTTCCTACTCTGCTAGCAGCACAGAAACTTATACGACCCTGGGAAAAGCAGCCAGCTCTCCTCTGGTTCATGCCCCATCAACAACACTGGTAATTAGCTTTAACCACTGAGGTTTGATTGCCTGCGCAAAGAGATTGAGTTGACTTTCGTATCCGGGGCTGGATCTACTCAGCTACTGGCTAGAAAAATTGGGCCACTTTTTCTGCTGATAGGCAGAGCCCTCACCAGCAGCTGGAAAACCAGCCTTCCATCTTCTCACCGCCCACCCTCCTCCCAAAGTGAGCTCTGCTCAGCGCTGAACACACCACGCAGCAAGCAGACAAGGGTCTGGCATTGGTCCCTGCACAGAAGGATAAGTTATGCCTGGAGACTGGTGATGTAGACGCCCTGCCACCACTGCCCTCCAGCTGGGTGACAAAATCTTGTGCTTGGGAGCTTCAGTACCCAACAGGGTACTGTGCTGCTGGCTGTCTCCAGCTGCAAAATGGACTACATGCCTAGGAACCACTGGGGCAGCTGACTGGTAGATCATCTATGTGCTGGTTTGAACTAATTGGAGGATTTGAATGAGAAATTAGACTACAGGCTGAGAAAGGAAAACACTGATGATGCTACTTCACTCATAGCTTTACTGAGAAAGAAAAAAAAATTGTTTTAAGAGTTGTAACCCAAATATAGATAAGTCAGACTGCTTTGGGCTGTGGCTGATTTTGCATGGCTCTTTCTCCCTTCCTAGCTCGATCTGAATAACTTCACTAACTTCTTTCCTGCTGCTAATCCCCCTGGCCCATCTACCTTTGCCTATCTGCTGCATAAAACAGATGGTGAGATAGGACTGGGGAAAGGAGGAAGGTGGCAGGGGTGGTTAAAACCCCCTCTTAGGGATTTTGGTCTCTGGGAGGGCTGTGGTGTTTCTGTATTAACTTTTTTTGTGTATATATCTGTAAATATCTGTTATCCATTGTAAATACCTGTTTGTATGTTGTGCAAAGCTGTAAATATACAGCTTCATTTATTAACTTCCAGCTGACTGAGTCCTACCCTGGGTTATTTCAAAGTGTGTAGGGGGGCAGATAACTGCCAAACCACCACAATCTAGGTGACAAATGCTGGAATAAACCAAGTCTCCAGCAACTGCATGAAATGACCATCAGTCTAATTAATAATGAGCTGTGCAACTGTTTGGACATGTTAGCTGGTAGTAAGCAGGGCTGGATAATCCCCTTGAGCTATGCCATCCCTACTGCTGGCACGGTCTTGTTTTCCCCTCCTGGGCCATGAGCACTCTCCCTCATCTGCCATGCATTTGGCTATTCTTAGAAGTGTTTAGCCGACAGGTGGGCTTCTCTGACAGGGCATTTCATCTGGTTCTGGGTCATTTTGTTTACAGTGCCAAGGCAATTCAGAATCAAATCACGCCTTCAAACGGTTTCCAGATTACATGATCTCCTAGCTGCAAATGCAAGCCACGCTGTCACCTAGCAATCCAGCTGCATGTTTGAAGCACTGCAAATAAGCATGGCGGAAACAGGCAAGGAGAAAGCTTTCAAGTCGGTCTGTTGGTCACCACGAGAGATGATGAAGTCACAACTGCCTCACATTTTCCAGTTTAAACCAAAGCAGGAAGCTCCCATCCTGATGGCCTGAGTTACAGGAAGGACAGTTCTGCACGGAAAACTCACGTTTGTCACAAAGCAAATATACTGTCCACATGGTAGTTCGCATGAGAACACGGTGAGCTGACTCTGCAAAGCTGAACACCAGCTGAAGAATGATGTCAATGATTGCCCAACACCTTTACCAACCATAGGAGTTCTTGTAATTTCTGTGTGAAGTGTATGTCAGTGTGAATCCTCCCTCATGGGCTGTGATCACTTACTGAACTAAGATCCTCTGCAACGCATTCAATCTGCAACTGAGTTCTCCCTCTCTGCAGTGTTTGGCATTAAACACAGTTTTGCCTTAGGTAGCAAACTCCACTTGTCCCCAATGTTCCCTGGTGACAAATGGGATCTATTTGCATCACTTATCATTAGATCAGCACTGAAGCCAAGCAAGTGTTAGCTTATTTATTGTCAGACAGGGGATGGATGATCTGAAGTGCCTCCCTTAATAGGGATGATTCCTTAGCAAAGACTCCACTCACAGATGGAAGTGTTGGTCTTGTTTTTGTCTCTTAGTTCATCAAATTTTGTTGATTACACTGACCGTGGTCACAGGGAAAAATGAGTTTGTTCTGACTGATCCAAATATGGAGCAAACCAGTAATGAGTTGGAATATTTTTTTTCTCACTTGTGTGGTTTTCCTTCCTTGAACTGAAAGTACAGAGCGTGGCTGGTCAGTCCCTCTTCCCTTCTGTTGCATGCCATTTACACCACCAGCATGGGTCTTTTTCATTTATCCACTGTGTTTGTGGGAAGAAGATGGGCTGGGAAGCATAATCACACATTGAATCATAGAATCACAGCACACCAGGTTGGAAGGGACCTCAAAAGTCCAACCTTTCTAGATAGCAGTATAGCTTACACGAGGTGGCCCAGCAGCCTGTCAAGCTGAGCCTCAAAACTGTCCAATGTAGGGGAATCCACTACTTCCCTTGGGAGATCATTCCAACATCATAAAAACGTTGTTTGGCCTGAGCTGTTGAGGCCAAGACAGAGTGGCAGAGCCAAGATGACACACCGAGTCCCCAGCCAGCTCTCCTCCTCCTGCTCTCCAGTTTACCAGGACGAGCTCTGCTATAGCTACAGTGGCACAGCTTCATGCTTCATGTATTGACCAGGCTGAGGGAAGGGACCCTCATAAAGGGCTCTCCCAATATTTACTGCCATAATTAGCATGCACGAGCCCTGGCAGGCTCACCAGGGGAGTTTGCATTAAGGGCTCTGCCAGCATCTCCCCGATAAGCCCTGACCTGGTGCTGTTTGTACTTCTCAGTCACCTTTATTTGTTTAAGAGGCCAGACAAGGCAAACACTTGTGATGCCTTGTTTATTCTGTGGCTTTCACTGGAGCATATTAAACTCATCATTACTTCATATAGGCTGGAGATAGGNGGTTTTTTTTTTTTTTTTTTTTTTTTTTTGCTGGCAAGTGTTGACAGTAAGTAACAGACACTCTGCCACAAGGTAACATGTTTATATACTGGTGCGAATGCCTGGTGGGTTTTATCCCTGTAAAACTATCACAGATAAAGAAGCTACTATCAGATAAGTGACTATAATAAATGGCCACAATTAGTGCTCTGCTGATGAGACTACTCGGTGGTCTCCCTGCTCTCTTTTGGACAAACCCCAGGCTCAGCTTGCTTAGTATAAATGGAGACAAGGACCATTTAAAATAACATCAACCCCTCCTGATTTCCAGGGGCATTTTACCAAAACACTACTGTTAACTGAATTGAAATCTCCCTCTATTTATCTTCAGAGGATATACAAATGGGGAAAACTAAATCAGACATAAAGGAAGTGCATCCATTTACACACATACCCACACTCCTAACACCTTCCTTTGTAAGACTTCAGGTTTAACCATGGCTGGCGTTAGCACTCGCTGCCAGTTTGATGTCACTGGAAACAACAGTGAGAATCAGGGATGTGGGGTGACATTGGCATGAAGCCCCCTGCATCCTGCTGGAGGTGTGCACACCTCACTGCCTGCTGCCCCAGATGGGAAGTGAGGGTTGCCAAGGACCCAGCACTCCCACTCCCCAGCAACATGTTCTCCCCCTTGCTCTGGCTACTCCCAGGAGCCTGTTGAACCAGCGTGGATGCTGCAACTAAGGCAGAGCCACCATGGTGTAAACCAACACCCCTGGGGACAGCTGCTGTCCTCTCTCAGCCTTGTGTGAGACATTTACAGTACTCCAGAGGGCCTGGTACATCTTCAGGTGTCTCCTTATATTCTGTATAAAGTTATATTCATATGGCACTTAATGCCTCTCTGAAGCCAATGGATCAAGTTCCACATGTCCAGAGAAGGGCAAGGAAGCTGGTGAGGGGCCTGGAGCACAGCCCTGTGAAGAGAGGCTGAGGGATCTGGGGGTGTGCAACCTGCAGGAGAGGAGGCTTAGGGCAGATCTCATCACTGTCTACAACTACCTAAAGGGTGGTTGTAGCCAGATGGGGTTGGTCTCTTCTCCCACGCAACCAGCAACAGAATGAGAGGACACAGTCTCAAGTTGTGCCAGGTGAGGTAGAGTTGGATGTTAGGAGGAAGTTCTTTCCATAGAAAGTGATTGGCATTGGAATGGGCTGCCCAGGAAGGTGGTGGAGTCACCATCCCTGGAGGTGTTCAAGAAAAGACTGGATGGAGCACCTGAAACTACTGGGAAACTGGATATTTGTATGGAATCAGGTAGGACAGGCATGCAAGATGCTTGGGAGCTTTTCAAATACTGGAGCAAAAAAAAAAAAAAATCTCATTTTTTTCATATCTCCTTTCCCTGTGCTGGTCTTCTTTTTTTTTCCCCCCTTTTTTTTAATCAGGTATACAATGATTTCTGAGTCAGCTTTCTGCAAAGCTACGGTTTGGTAAATTAAACTGTGATTAACGATAGCTGCAAAAATATTAAAATAGCTACTTGGGTTCCTCCGTAATACCTCCTTAAATCACAGTTCAGGAAAACATCATTCACCTTAATGGAGAGCCACTGTAATGGAGCAAGAAGCAACTTGGAAGCTGGAGCAGCAGAGACGGGAAGACATGGTTTAAGTTCCCCCTTTGTATTTTCTTAGGAAGCAAAACTATCTTTACATAAGTAACACACAGTCCCAGCCAGGTCCACATAGTTTTAGACCAAACTTGGTTCAGCTTCTCCTCTCTTGTCTTCTTTTCATACAAAAAAAATAAAATACAATAAAATAAAATAAAATAAAATAAAATAAAATAAAATAAAAGAGCCCTAGGAAAAAGTTTGTTTGGCAAAGGTGCATACATATATCTTAAGACACATAGAGGACTTGTATTAATGTTAGTGGCTGAGTTAATTTGTTCTTATGGGGGCTGAGGAAAGGTCCCTACACTCAGATCTGTTTCCTAGAGTTTATTGGTCTTCACTGCAACCTACCCCAGACTGCAGCCCAGTTTGTACCCTTGGCTAACTCACAATCCACCATAAAACGTAATGATACATCCCATTGCATGAGCACAATAGTGGCACTGTTCACTGGCTTGCCATGCTTCCAGCCTTTGAAAAGCGTTGGCCCAATGGGTGGTGAACTGCCCATTTCTTGGGCTTGGGTTTATCTGTTCCATTGGCTTTGATTCTCAGCCTGGTTTTATACCAAGAAATGTCTAAAGCCACTCAAATGCAAACGTGCCCCCATTTAAACAGCAAATATGCGTCTGCAGTAATTGTTTGTGCTCCAGAAGCTTCCCATATTTAATAAATAATTATTTTTAATTTTTTTTAATTAATTTTAATTAACATTAAAAGCTTGCCATGCTTTCAGCCTTTGAAAAATGTTAGCCCAATGGGTGGTGAACCTCCCATTTCTCAGGACAGATAAGCCTGGGTTTATCTGTTCCATTGGCTTTGATTCTCAGCCTGGTTTTACACCAAGAAGTGTCTAAAGCCACTGCAAAGCAAACGTGCCCCCATTTAAACAACAAATATGTGCCTGCAATATTTGCTTGTGCTCCAGAAGCTTCCCATATTTAATAATTTTTTTTTTCTTTTTTTTTTTTAAAAAGGCAATGCCCAAAGATTGACTAAAAAGTCCCTCCCCAGCTTTTTTGTAGGCCCCCTTCAGATACTGGAAGGCCACAAGAAATTCACCTGGGAGCCTCCTCTTCTCCAAACTGCACAGCCCCAACTCTTTCAGGCTGTCCTCATAGCAGAGGTGCTGCAGCCCTCTGAGCATCCTCGTGGCCCTTCTCTGGACACACTCCAGCACTTCCACATCCCTCTTGTAATAGGGGCTCCAGAACTGGACACAGTACTCCAGGTGGGGTCTCACCAGAGCAGATAGTACATTATCTGTACATCCCACAGGCTGTGAGATCAACATCTAGCTAGGGAAAGGGAACTTTCCCTTAGAAAATTGCAGCCCATTGGCCCTGTGTACAGATACCCTGCAAACAGAAAAGGGAACTCTGAAAGTACTATTTTGTAAGAAGTTCTGTGTGCAGGTCCATTAGCAACAAACATGTTGGAGGAAGTAATTATTGTGGTAAATTTATTGACAGATGGAAAATCCCTTTGTATGACTTCTCTCATCCTCTTCACTTTTTGCTTGGTTCTGCATAGAGGCAGCATTACCTCTGCTAATTTGAGTTCTCCAGGCTATGATAAGCTACATAAGAACTTCAACGAATCCTAAAATGAAGTGGGAGAGCTGGCAACCAAGGATACTTTACTACTTTCAGTGCTCCGATGCTTTTACTTTAAAAAGAAATATAACAATAAAACAGGACAAACATTCTGAGAAGTGTGAAAAATATTTTCTAGATGACTACAGGGCTTCAGCTGTCAAAGATCAAGAGCTTATCTCAGTGGAGCGTGACCCTGGCTGAGATCTTAAAGGACATTAGTGCGCAGGAAAACACAAGTGGGAATTCAACTCACCCAAATTTGAAAGGAAGCATCTAAAAGCCAATATTGTTTACGCTCATTTCTGACTCAGCTGGCATGGAAGCTACCTAGTAAGGTGTGGCTATGTCCCCTTAGAGTTCATTTGTAGTAAATATGAATCTAAACTATTGTAAGTGATTAGGAGGTTCTGCAGCTTAAGTGATCTGGCACATTGCTGGGAGTGGTCATCACAGGTCGGGGTTTTGACCATACAGGAAAACTACCAAGAGTCTTGACTGAGGTGGAGCTTTAGTGAGCATTAGCAGTATAGGAGTAAGAGCAGACCTAAACAGATAGAAAATAACTTTACAGAATCAAAAAGCTCATTGCTGCACACCACCTAGTAGTAGGTAGTGAAATACCAGAACAGGTCTCCCAGAGACATGGTAGAAGTCCCATCCCTGGAGACAATCGAGGTCAAAGTTGATGTGGCCCTCGTCTAGTTGAAGATGTCCCAGCACACTGCAGGGGAGTTGGACAAGGTGACCTTCAAGAGTCCCTTCCAGCCCAATGCATACTACAATTCTATGATTTCATGCATAAATTACTGGCAAACAGCCTGAAACTGGACAGCTGGACTGGGACAGCAGCGTTGGTGGATAAAGCTGGTGACAACGGGTTTTGCAACAGAATTCAGGGCAATTCAGATTTTTTAAGCACTTTGAGGTCTGATGAAAAGCATGAGAAGGAAGCCAAGCGTGTAATTATTATTGTCATTATTAAAAACAATATTATAAGGCCTATATTGCTGGGAGTGAATCAGCAGACGGCAAATGCCTTTCGGTGAAGGCACAGGCAAAATATTGTGTCTGGTAGCAAAGGGGTGAAGCTAATGATTATGTGCTAAATGAAACAGCCATTCGGTATGCTGATCAGGAAAAAACATTTGGGAGTCAGAGTGGAAAAAGCATGGAAACCATTAGCCTGGTCCAGAACCGCAGTAAAGGTAAAAGTGAAAGAGCTTACATCGCTCTTGCGTGATGCTCTAATTGGGTGCCCTGTTTATGAGTTCTTCCCCTTGTTGTATTGCTGTGGCAATGTTCACCTCGACCAAGGTGCCCACGGACCCGAAAGGAGAGTCCTTGCCTCAATGTGTTTCATGTAGAAATCTCAGAGATGCCAGAGATAGCACTCACAGAGAGTCCCTCCTTGTCCCTGTGAAGGAAGCACCTTTGGCTGCACAGCCAGCCAAAGCCAGAGGAGGTGAACCCTTCTGATGCCAGCTCCATAGAGAAAGTAGAGCAACTGCAAGCAGCCAGCAGGACTGGAAAGAGGACACAGCCCAGGATCTCTGAGCTCCCTCTCCCAGGGTGTGAAACCACATCCTGCAGTACTGCCCCACCCCAGCCAAAACACCTAAGTGCATGCATAAGTCGCTATCAGCAGGACCTGATCTTAGGTGCACCAGGAACCACGTGCACTGGTCTTGCTGGAGAAGGGCCATGTGGTTGGTCATTTTTGAGCCAGGCCTCTCAAGAGGGGTAGGCGAAGCTTCTCCATGAGAGCATCCTCAGGGCACAAGGCTGAGGCCAGAAAGAAAAGAGACCATGGTGAGGGAATCCAAAGGTCGATTTAAACTGTGACAAGGATTAACTGCACAGCATTCAAAGGGTGCGAATCAGGGTTTCATTTATTATTGTATGACACAACTGCTCCAGCCCCAGTTGCCTTGCAGCTTCCCCCACTTCAGCAGCACTTTCTAACAAGGCTGCCTGACTGTCCAGCCTAGACCCAAACCATTAGTGCAGAGGCAGATGACTTTTGTTTGCTTTTCTCCTGATCTCTCTTTGTTCGAGAGCAGGCTCTACCACTAAAGGGTGAGAGTGTTTTTGCTCCTTTTAAAACACAAAGGTCTGAGTCCAGTCATCCTTTAGTGACTCCCTTGCAGCCAGTTAGCTCACAAAAATAAGCAAACTGAGGAAAGGAGTCAAAGCCTAAGCCCTTTATGGGAGATTGATTGTAAAGCTGATGGCAGCATGACAAGCTGATTTGTGGTGGCTCCTCATAGCTTGTTTGAACTGCAAACCTCAGTCCCATTTATTTATTGTATCAGTATAGATCTGTCTCAACCATCCTGAACATAAAGGCTGGTATCTCATGCCCTGACCAAGGAATACCAGGCACAGGTATGTGTGCAAGAGCCTCTCAAAGCCTCCATCAAACCTCTCCTGTGCTTCAGTGTGTGCTGGGTCAGGAGCTAGGCTTGCTGCCACAGCTGATGTCATAGCTTTCCATGACGGCACCAGCCCCAGGCTCTGTGGCTCCTTCAAAGGGACCTGGACCCCTTTTCAAGGCTTAATTCCCTTCACTGTCATCTTTTCCAGGGTGATAGCTGGAGCAGCTGTTTCTTCTTCCTCCGTAGCATGTGGGTTGCCAGAAAGCCTGAGGGGCCCACTGGCTAATTTCCATACTTGGATCTAGGTCTGTATCTACATCATATTTTCTTGAAATGGTAGTCCTGGAGCAGGTTTCTCTACCTTCCACACAAAGGTGATCTAATGTCTTCCTCAGCAGCAGTGAGCTCTCCTGCTGCAACATGGAATCACAGAATCATAGAATGGTTTAGGTTGGAAGAGACCTCAAAGATCATCCAGTTCCACCCCCCCTGTGCCATAGGCAGGGACACCTCCCACTAGAACAAGTCGCTCAAGGGCTCATCCAACCTGGCCTTGAACACCTCTAGGGAGGGAGCAGCCACAACCTCCCTGGACAACCTGTGTCAGTGTCTCACCATCCTCACTGCAAAGAACTTCCTCCTAACATCCCATTTATATCTCCCCTCTGCCAGTTTGAACCCATTCCCCCTCATCCTGTCATTACAAGACCTTGTCAATAGTCCCTCCCCAGCCTTCCTGTAGGCCCCCTTCAGATACTGGAAGGTTGCTATAAGGTCTCATCGAAGCCTTCTCTTCTCCAAGCTGAAAAGCCCCAACTCCCTCAGCCTGTCCTCATAGCAGAGCTGCTGCAGCCCTCTTATCATCTTCCTGGTCCTCCTCTGGACTCTCTCCAGCAGTTCCATGTCCTTCTTGTGCTGGGGGCTCCAGAACTGCACACAGTACTCTAGGTGGGGTCTGAGGAGAGCAGAGTAAAGGGGGAGAATCACCTCTCTTTACTTCTTTGCAAGAAGGGTTGGCTCCTCTCTTATTAGTGCAATCACTTTAGACCAGTTGATACATCCTGTGTACAGCTTGTGGTGTAGAGTTTTATGGCATATTACTGTGCCTCCATATAAGTCTAAACCAGTCATAAAACATAATCACCCACCGAAGAAAAATATATGAACGCTGCTGAAACTAGGGCCACAAAGTCATTTTCATAGCAACAGATAAATAAAGGCCTTGGAAGAAGTCCTGTTTCCCTGCACAAAAATGTAGATAAACAGTAAAGTACTATGCCCTTCCTCTGTCTCTTCCTCGTCTTTTTCTCTTTGCCTTCTGAGCATCTCATCAGCCATGAGCAGAACCATGATGCCAGCAGTGATAAAAGGGCTGCAAAATCCTCACTCAGTCCGGCAGCTTTTGCTGCTGCTGAGCAACCACAGATTCACAGGATGAGCAAACTTGATGCAGCCCCTGGGCAGCCTCATCTAGTTGGAGGTGTCCCTGCTCACTGCAGGGGCTGGGGTGGGGAGGGTCCCTTCCAAACTGATGCAATCTGTGACTCTGTGCAAAACATCCTGTGGCAAGCCTTGGAAAGTATTTTGCCATTTTTCTCAGAGACATCAGCCCACTAAAAAAAAAAAAAAATAAAATTTTAAAAAAATCAAACATAATCACAATAACATTAGGAAGCAAGGCTATGTTGTACCTACCAAAACCATCTTCTCTCCCAGTATCAAGTAAGCAGTACTGAGGCAGACTCCGATGCTGCATAAAGCTTGTCTAGACACAAAATGAGACCAGGTTAAAAAAGACTGCTGTATTTCTTGCTCTCTTCTGTTTACATGGCTCATATCAACACAGTATTTTGGTACGTGAGGCCTATTTATGTACTTAGCAGTTGTTAAACAGCTGTGCAAAGCACTGTCTGGAGATTTTAATTTTAGTTTAAAAGTGAGTCAAAACGCAGTTCTGTGTGTAGTATGATTCAGGAGCAACCTCAAAGGCCCAAATTTAAAGCAAGGTAAGTACATTTCCAAGCTTTCTGGTAAGGTTTCCTTTTTGTTAGCTTTAAAAATCCCACCTCAGTTTAAAACACACCCTCCTCCTCAATCCAGTCTTTGCAAGTATTTAAATAGGCTTCTTTCCCACCACGTCTAATGATAGGAAACTGAGGTTCAGGGGGACAGGGAACAACTCAGGTGGAACAAGGCATGAATACAAGGTCTTTCTCAAGCCCATCCAACCCTGACATCCAGCCCTCACATGTCAGGTGGTGGGAGCAGCAGTGCAGACAGGAGTTCCTCAGCGATGATGCTGCTGGTGGTGTGGGTGATGCAAATCGTGCCTCATCTCCAGCAGTGGTAGTGCATCACCTTCATCCACTCTATCATGGCTCTGCCCATGTCAGCTTTCAAACTGGTGGTAAGCAGGTGTGGCGAATGCCCTGACTGTGGGGAATGAGGGAGAGGGTGGGGTGCAAATGGTTTGGATACAAGAATGATTTGACCTCAGGAAGGGTTTCCTGAGCATCACAACCTCTGCATGTCAGCCCATCACTCCTAAATGTGGTCCCAAGGTTTTTGAAGGAGTTTTCCAGCTCCCCATAAGGGACTTAAGAATGTCATCTCTCTAATGAAAACGACTTTTCTGTCCTCCTCAAGCACTCACACATGTGCAGACTTAGTAAACCATGGTATTTTATTTAGGGAAAGAAAGAGTATTCCTGCTCCTCCTTTTTCAGCTGGTTTCCACATCTGTTTTTGTTTGGCATTCTGGTTAGGGTTTTTTTTTTGACTGTTGGGCTTTTTTAGACTGAGGGAGGCCAAGTGAAAAAGCCCCTGCTTTATTCTCAGTGTCAATTTTTAATAGAAAGCTCAGTGTGACGCAGATAATCAGAGAGCAGGAGGTGTGAGACAGCTCTGGCTGAGGGATATGAGGGTGGAATTTACCACCTGATAACACTGTAGTAAATTGTTTCTTGATATTTATTGCACCATGTTGCTCAAGGGCCTGGAAGACTTTCAGAGAGAGAACACATCATCAGTGGCTGTGGAGTTTTGTGGCTGGTGGGTAGTGAGGATTGTTACTGCATGCTTCAGTGAGCAACCAAACGTCAGTCAGACTCAGCGCTGGAGAAACTGGTTCCCAGCAAGACGAGATGCTCTGGCAGGGGAGTTGGACTCGACGAGCTCTTTGGGTCCCTTCCAGCCTCTGACATCCTGTGGTCCTGTGAAGGGAGCATCTCAGGCTTCTAGCAGTTGGTTAACATACCAGTAGATGAGTATCTGCCTCCAGACAAAGAGAACTAAAGGATTTTGAAATGCAGAAAGCAGAAGCTGAGGACTTCTAATGCAGATCCACGTTGGTGGCAGCCATGAGGTGAGCTGTCTTGCTGGGCTGTACTTAGCTTCAAGTCTACCCTGAGCTCCTACAGTGTCTCCTCTCTGACATCATGTCTGTAGAAGACACATGACAACAAGGCACACTATTCTCCTCTTGTCCTCCATGTACCTTGCTTCCTATGGATCTGGGGCTTTTGTTTGTCTGTTCCCTTTGAAAACACAAGGCAGATAGTTGAAAACTTTTCTCCAACCATGGGACACAAAGTGTTTGATGGTCAATCGAGCCCCATATCTGGCACAAACAGATGAGCAGCTAAACATGTCAGCCTCTCAGGAGAAGAAAGTAGGCTACATAGGGAAACACTGAATATAGACTGAGCAGACAAGGGGAAGCAGAAAATAAACGTGTATGTCTGTGGATCTAAATGAAACAACAGACTACCGAGGATTTCAGTGGCAAAAGACAACCCCCAAACTACTTGTTGAGAAGATGTGGATGTCCTCCCCCTTGAAGTGTTCAAGGCCAGGTTGGATGAGCTTTGAACAACCTTATCTAGGAGAAAGTATTCCTGCCCATGTTAGGGGGGTGGAACTAAATGATCCTGAATGTCTCTTCCCATCTATGATACTACGATACTTACATAGTCCACCTCACCTTGCTAATAGCCATGAGGTCTTCACTTCACCTGAATAATGTGTCCTCCATGAACTACTTCACAGTAGGACAGCATTGTAAACACTTGCAGCGTAATTTCCAGCAAGGCTACAGTAGAAACAAATTTGCCAGAGCTGGAAAAATGAGTCTGTCATGGCGAGATCAGCATTTGCAAGTCAAAGTGTTCAGGTTTAGCTTATGAAACTGTTTCCCTTGGCTTCAAGTCAGTCGCTTTTTAACAGCTCTTTGTATTTCAGAGACATAGAAGTGAAAGGATGTGTTCTCCCATCAAGACTTCAACAATCTCTGCCCTTGGAGTATCTCTGACAGCCTATCTTTCTGTTCTTTTTTTACTCAGCACATGTGAAAAAAACGGCATCATCTCCACTAATCCAACAGGTGGCTTTTCACCGTGGCGTGCTCCTTGCGCAGCCCAAGTCTTTGTCGTGGTCTTGCAGCAGGTCGCCTCCACGAGCAGAGTCAGCTCAGCCCCCTCGTACGTTAGCGTTGACAGTGCAACCCACAAGTCAGAGTTTTGATAAAACGGATGCCGAGCAAATGGATCCGCACTGGAAACCAAAAAATAAACACAGCAGCTGAAAGCTGGATTTGTTTCACATGCCTGAGCGAGAGCAAACTGAATCCGTCAGTCAGCAAAGGCGAGTTACAAGGAATTGTCTCTCAGGAGCGCTGGGGTTTGCCGTGGATGGAGACATTTTATCTCAGCCAAGCGTGGCATACCCATGTGTTTTCACCTCCTGTTCCCGGGTAATAAGAGAAAATCAAACCAGACATTAGAGTTGTAACAAAAAGGTAGGCATGCATCATTTCATTTCAAAATCACCTGCCTCAGCTAACGTCTTATCGAGGACCACAAGGATCATTACCTCAGATGAACCTTCTCCAGTATCCTCTCAGGCGTTTTGGATCCATCTCGCGTTTCAAGAGCCAAAATAAAACAATTGTTCCCAGAAATGCTCACTTGCAGAAGGTGCCCCCTGCCTTTTAGCAAGGCTGTTTTGGAAGGAAACCGCTCAGCCCTCTGTCAGAAGTGGCCTCTGCTTCACATTCGGTGGCTTTGGTTACCAAACCCCTTTCAAGCAGTCCTTCAACACAACTAGTTAGTAGCAAGGCAAAAAGTTTTCGCTGCACTAGAGGCAGGCTTAAGAAAGCAAAAGCTGAAAAAAGTAATTCAGCATTTCAGTGTAACAGCAGATTAAATAATAGCTCAGGGAAAAGCCAACAAGGCTCACTATCAGCATCACAAGTAGTATTTTAGNAAAAAAAAAAAAAAAAAAAAAGAATTAGAACTATGGATGAAAAATACCCAGTTAATATTTCTTTCCTACAGGGAGGAGCCTAGGCTCTCATCTGACTCATTTTTCTGATTACTATTCCACACTAGACTTTAAAAAAAAAAAAAAACACAGTTATTCAAGGAACCTTACCTGCTGTGCTTTGTGTAAATTGCCTTTAAAATACTTCACCGTGAAAAGAAAAAAAAAAAAAAACTAAAGGTCAAAAATTGATTAAGCAAACACAGTCTGTTTTCTCCCCCACTTTTCCTTTTCATTCTGTTTCTTCTTTAGACTGGACACTAGGAAAAAGTTCCTCACAGAAAGAGTGGTCAGGCATTGGAACAGGCTGCCCAGGGTGGTGTTGGAGTTATTTTCCTTGGAGGTGTCCAACAAACATGAACGTGGCACTTTGGGACATGGCTTGATGGCCACGGTGGTGCTGCTTTGGCAGTTGGACTCAAAGATCCTGAACCTCTTTTCTGATCAAGGAAATTCTATAATTCTATTAATGATTGGAATCGATGATCTTGAAGGTCTTTTCCAATCAAGGAAAGTCTATAATTCTACTATTGCATGGTTCTGCTGCTTCATTCTTAGTTACACAGGTAGTAGAAGTAGTAAATAACACAGGACAAAGTTAGATCTTGCTCGTGATACATTAGCCCAGTAAAACCTGGGCCTAGCATTGAAATTTGCCCTGCAGAAAACCTCTAACTTAACACCCTTAGCATGACAGACTTAGAGGTGGTAATCTCTAAGTTACCACCCTTAGCATGACATATCTTGACATGGGTTTTCATTGCTCCCTGTCCCTGAGTTGCTGACTTCAGTGAGTCTCACCATGAGGAGGGAAGTCCACAGAAAAATACACATCTATATGGAGGACTTCCCTTAACCTTTACCAAAAGTGAAGGCTGGAAGTGCTCTGCATTTCTCAGGATGGGCCTAGTTTTAGCAATGGGAACTTTGTGAGCTTGCACTGCTGTCAGAGCTGATTCCCACACACCCACATTGTGTAACCCAGCATCAGTCCTAGACTAAAATGACAGCCTAGGATTTGGAGTCCTGTGGAAATTTGGCCCAGGAGGGATAGGAAGGGTTGAGCCTGAAGCACTCATGGGACACTTGCTCAGAGAGAGGCAAACAGAGCTCAAGGCTTCAACAGTGGCTTTGCTCCTATTACATGGACCACCCAGCTCACACCCCATCGTTTGTGGGGATGGAGAGCCACCATGCTGGGTCTCCATCCATGCACTGCCAATTCCTGTGCTGCATCCCAGCAGCATCAGCCAGGGGGGAAGCCTAAAATAGCACCCTGCAAATCTGAGTGAGAACATGGAAGAAGAGATTCTAATTACCTTCAAGACAAGTGGCCCTTTGATATCAAATTCCAAGTCTCACAGCAGCAGCCTTATGGTCTCTGGGGCTCAGTGTGATGCCAGAGGGAGTGGGGAGCAAGTCACTAAATGGTGCGTGGTGACCCAGCATCACTGCCAGTGGGTGGATGGTCTGGAGATCTTCTTGTTTCTAATGATAAGGTTGTGGTCCAGGTCTGGGGCTCATCCATGGAAGCATGGAGTGCTCCAGCAACAGAGGCCAGCTTAGGAGCTCATGCATTTCAGAAACACACTAAATAAACAAGCAGACCAGGGATCAGTAACCACTGCTCCTGTAGGAAATCTATGCAATGAAAAAGTCATCAGCCCTGCCTTTTTTTCATCCATTCCTCTCATTCCTTAGATTGAATTTCTTTCCATGCCATGCTCTCCTACCTCTCATCCCACCCTCCCCCCCCAACCCTGGAAAATATCTGTTTCCTTCAGAATTGCAATACTAACCACCAGCAAGGAAGAAAAAAAAACTATAAAAGATGATACACCACTCTCATTATTCCATCGTTTTCTCTTGGTGGATTCAGAAAGCTCCTAAATGCAAAGAGAAATTAGAACAGCAGGTAGGAAGAAAGATGCAAAGTGAAATTCAAGATGCTGGAAAGCTGCTTTTCTCCGGAGGTCCTACTCTTCCCTCCGTCCGGAAGACAGGAAAGAGCAGACTGCTCATGACAGAGGAGAGAAAACTTCTGGGGGTCTTTAGGGGGAACTCAATCAAAGAAGTTATTTTCCCACAGCCCAGAGCCCAGCAAACCCTTAATGGCTTTTTTCCTGATTGAAGAATAAATCAGCTATTAATTTATGACCTAAAGTGTATGTAACAACCCTCCAAATGTTTTCCAGTTCTGCAAGAAGTGATGCTTGCACCCTTTCTGTTCGAATTTTATTCCCATCAGCTAAATGCTCTTCATCGAGCTGCAGTTTCAAGAAGAAAAGAAAAAATATTTTAAAAATATTTAAAATTTTATTTTTAAATTTTATTTTTTAAATAAAGCAAAACAAAGAGGGCAGCCTTGTGTGTCCAGCATAATGCATATGTATAAAGAGCCACATGTAACACAGCCGAAGATGATCGTAAGCACATAGCAGGCTAGAGAAGGGAGAAAGCCAAGGGCCCAAGTACAGGTTACTGGGGGGAGGTTGAGGTGGGGTGGTCCTGTAATGTGCAAGCAGAGGGGCTGGGGAGCGAGGGGAGGGGGTAAGAACACGCCATTGCTGGTAGGACATCCACGGGTCCCTCTCTGGAAGGGATAAATGGAATTTTGGGACATGGTTTAACAGCCGTGGTGGTCTGAGGCTCGTGGTTGGACTTGATCTTAGAGGTCTCATCCAACTGAAACAATTCTGTGATTCTATGGCTCCAGATCACTTTGGTTATTTACACAGAGGACAATTTTTGAACAGCAATAAAAGGCAGGCTAAATAATTTGCTGGCTGATCTCTGAAATAGATGGACTGCATTTCACAAGCTCAACCTCGGTGTACCTTCAATTGTGTGCCGACCTTGTTAGGGCATACAGCATAAGCTGTAAAATAAGACGTCAATATTAGCATCTTCCCTTGGCTTCCCCTCTCCAAGAGAAAAACCACAGAGGGAACACAATTCAAGCATTTCCTTTA
The DNA here is from genome assembly GCA_013396835.1 of Psilopogon haemacephalus. Taxonomy (NCBI): domain Eukaryota; kingdom Metazoa; phylum Chordata; class Aves; order Piciformes; family Megalaimidae; genus Psilopogon; species Psilopogon haemacephalus. The sequence goes on along the minus strand of VWZI01023910.1, from coordinate 1,423,393 downwards.
TGCTCATAAGTTAATCAAGAAACATCAGGGAATAAGGCAGTTTTATAGTTTTCCCATTAAAACGTGATACAACTGGCAGACACTTGAGTGATTTTGCAGTTACCTTTCTCAAGCGCAGCAAACAGAGCAACAAGGAGAACACAAAACTGGAGGAGGTTTGGCTCCCGGCTCTCGGAGGTAGACAATGAGGTTACAGGGGGAATTAATGTGTTTGTGAGCTCCTGCGGACAAAAATAACAACAGTAACGCAGCCACATAAGACCTTGAGCAATTTACGAGAGGATTGTGTTCATAACATTAAAAGCCGGCAATAAATAAATGCATAAATAAATAAATAAAGTATGTGATTGCTGCTGTTTCATTCTCAAGGACTGATGCCCTGCCACGGGTGGGTTCTTTTTTCCTGATGCTTTCAGCAGTGTTGTCCCCTTTGTGTGTGCTGTGATGTAGGAAATTAACCTGTGTCCCCCCAAAACAGCTCCGTGCCCCCGACTGGGGCGGTGAGAGGAGGTGCAGACCCATGGGAAAACCGAAGCACCTCCGGACAAGTCGCCACCTTGCCCAAGAGCAGAGCCCGAACCCTTCCCCAGTATCATCCCTTTTCCAGGCAGAAATTTCAACTCCCCTTACACCTCAGAGACAGTAAAGAATAGAATAACAAAATGCTCCAAATAAATCTTCCTCTCTCCTCACACCTTCACCACCCAGGCACGTGGAAAAGGCGGGGAAAGGGGAACAGCCTCCTGCCATCATCCATTTCAAAACGCGAGTGGATTCCTCCGCACCTCCCCTCCAGGTACTCTCGGGCAATAATCCTTCCAAGGTGTCCGTCCCTCGTCCCCCCCACCTCCTCCAAGCGCTTGTGTGAAATTTCTTTCCGCCCTTCCCTTGTTCAGCATCTCTTCTGCTGCTGCTGTCCAGCGCTCCCTGTTTCTACGTTTGGGAGCAGTTTCTCCACCGATGCTCTTAATGAGGTAGAAAAGAGGGGGACTGAGAGGGAGCCCTGAGAGTCTCTGGACATCCTCTGTGTTTGCAGCCCGGCTGCTGTCGGTGCCCTTCGCTTCTCATCTGCCTTTCACTCGCCACACCGTTTATAGGAAAACGAGTTCACAGTTTACACGCAGTAAAACGTCGATATCGCCCTTAATGGTTGCGGAGGAAAAGGCTCTGCGCGGGGACACTCGTTTAAAAAAAAAAAAAAAAAAAAAAAAANGTACTAGCTAAAAAAAAAAAAAAAATTAAAAAAAACCACTTTATTTAGTTTCGAGCATTTTCTTGTAATCAATAAAAGTTGGCTGTTATCTCCCTGCGCATTCGGCGGAGAAGTTTATTGCCTGCCGGACGGATTAAGGGCGAGACAGGAGTACACCATACAAGGAAGGGACTCCCGAGCCCCTCCATCCCAGCCTCGGATTCATAAAATATAACTATCCATTACGCTGCCGATATCTGGAGCCAGCAAATATATACAGACTATAAATTGTCGCCGGCGGGGTGCGGGCCGGCCGCGGGGCTCCGCCCGCCCGCATTCCTCCTCTCGCCGAGCCGGGGGG
>VWZI01023910.1:1366490-1390899 GCA_013396835.1 Psilopogon haemacephalus | reverse complement strand
TTTTTTAAAGCTATTGAGCCTAATGGAATAACAAAGGTCATAATAACAAACCATTACAGCTTTGGTCTTGGCAACTTTGTCTGCAGAAGAATCCTCCAAGAAACAATCATCATTTCTCCAATGTTATGGCATTAGGAGGACAGGAATGGTTCACAAATGAGTCATGTGAGCCCAGAAACGCAGTAGCTATGTGAAAGCTGAGCAATCAATTATTCATTTGTTTACCCTGAGCTTTCTCAGCTGACATTAACCAGAACTTCTTAAAGAGAATAACTTTACAGCTGTCCTTGGCTGTCCCACGAGGCCGTGCTCGGAGACTGAAAAGATTGCTTCATTCTCTCTAAGTAATCTGGTATTTTTATTGAAATAAACAACAACATAGGGACTAATCGACTGGCTTCGACCTGAGACCTAGCAGGTGTCAATATATCAAACACCCAGGGCTGGGGTGACGATAAGGTGGGAGACTGGGGAAGGGAAAAGGATGTTCCAGCAGCCAAAACTTAGATCTTGCTCAAAAAAAAAAAAGCAGTACATGAAATCCAAAGTAATCTTTCCTGTATGTGGTGTATCGAGGATATACACACACACACATTTTTGGTTACATTAATACACATAATTAATCTGCCCTGAAGAGGCATCTTTCTTGTTTTGCAGTGACTGTTTATCCTCGACCCTAACAAAGTTGTTATGCTGGAATCTTTTTTTCAACCACAAACGAGTAAGACTTAAAGAGGTTTAAATATCACACCTTCAGCTCTCTTTAATCTCATAGAATCAGTCAGGGTTGGAAGGGACCATAAGGATCATCTTGTTCTCCTGTTCTTTCTGCCTTTTTTGGTTTGAAAGACCCATCCAAAGCAGAGGAAACTGCCATGCAAAAGGATTTGAGCAAAATCTGCACATAAACACAGTGCAACCTACTGCAAAGCAAGCACATAAAAAGAGCTGAGCTGAACTGAGAGGGGGAAAAAAAAACCCAACCTTTCAAACAGTTTCCTTCTACATGCTAAAGCTGATGAGGAACACTAAAGCTTAGGATAAACACAGACAGCAGAAAAATGTTTACACATGAGACTCCACCAAATTACATCTGAACTCCATTAATATTTCTAGGTGAAACACTTGAGGAAAGCCTGAAATAGTGAACTCTTTCACGGTGACATCCCCATTATGTTCAAGCTAGATTCTCAAGATTCATAGGATCATAGAATAGTTTGGGTTGGAAGGGACCTCCAAAGGTCACCTAGTCCAACCCCCTCTGCAGTAAACAGGGACATCATCTAGTGACCATGTTGCCCAGAACCCTGTTGAGCCTCACCTTAAATATCTCCAGGGATGGGACCTAACCACTTCCCTGGGTAACCTGTTTTAGTGTTCCAACAGTCTCATCATAAAGAATCTGTTCCTAACATCCAATCTAAATGTACTCTTCTCCAGTTTGAAACCATTGCCCCCCATCCTAGCACTACAGGCCTTTGTGAACAGTCTCTCTCTCTCCTTCTTGTACTCCTTCTTCAGGTACTGAAAGGTCTCTATTAGGGCTCCCCAGAGTCTTCTCTTCTCCAGGCTGACTAACCCCAGCTCCCTCAGCCTGTTGCCCATCTGTGATTATAAAAAAAAATAAATTATTATTACTACAGAGTTGGAGGTGTTGGTTTTCCAAAATTGATAGCAAATAAAAAACCCAAAACCTTACTAATATGATATTTATCCTTATCGATTGGCCTCAGTTTAATTTTGTTTTCTTTGTCAGACCAAAGGCAACTAAAAAAAAAAAAAAAAAGTTTGCATACTTTAGGAAACATTTCACCCTTTACACTGACTTTCAGAAATAAAGGCAGTAAACCCTAGTTGTAACAGCAAACCTTACAGTTGAATTTGATGACCCTAAAGGTCTTTTCCTACCAATTTTGTTTATTTTTTAAAGCCTATTATTTCTCCATGGTTTGTAAGAAGAAATTGAGTTCTGGCAAGAATCAAGAAGATGATCAAAGGACTGGAACTCCATCTATGGACAAAGGCTATGAAAGTTGGGGATGTTCAGCCTGGAGAAGAGAAGGCTCTGGGGAGACCTTATAGCAGCCTTCCAGTACCTGAAGGAAGCCTACAGGAAAGCCAGAAAGGGACTTTTTACAAGGGCTTTAGCAGAATGGATTGAAGCTTGAGGAGGCCAGATTTAGACTTGCTTTTAGGAAGAAATTCTTTACAGTGAGGGTGGTGAGACACTGAAACAGGTTGCCCAGGAAGGTTGTGGATGTGCCCTCCCTGCAGGTGTCCAAGGACGAGTTGGATGAGGCCTTGAGCAATGTGATCTGGTGGAAGGTGTCCCTGCCCATGAAGACAGGGTTGGAACTAGATGATCTTTAAGGTCCCTTCCAACCCAAACCATCCTATGAATCTATGAAGAAGAGTCCAGCAGGACTGGAGAGGTGGTGAGGGCACTGCTGTGCAATGCACTCTGAAATAAAACAACAAAACCATCTCACTTTTCCTATGCTTTTTTAGTACTTCCAAGGAGACTTTACCTACCCATCCTACACACCTTTCTCAAACCCTCCATCTCTCCTCTGTTGTTGATAAAAACAACTAAAAGACACCAGCAAACACTGGCATTTACTGGAAGAGCAGCTGGAACTGCTGGACTGCCTTGTTAGCCAAGGAAAGGCTTGGAGGGAACCCAGGAATCCTACTTCTATTTCTCCCCCTGATTACACTTAACGATAGTGACACTTGAGACTGTTTATTACTAAGCACAGCTCCATCCTCCTACTTTATGAGGAAAGCAACTATTAATCCACCCATGTCAGAGATAAAATACAGGAGACTCCGAAAGGCTGTGCAGGGTCACTTTAGGCACAGCTAGGAACAGAGTCTCTGTCTAAACAAAAGTCTCATCCATTTCACTTCGCTGCTCTCCTCTAAATGATTATGCCGACCCCGTGAGCTATAGGCTGCCTGCAGGCAAAATCCCACCTGTCTACTTTCACTAACAGACGGATGAGGAGATAACCATTAACAAAACAAAAAAAAGCAAACGAGAGTATTGCCTTTTCTGCACTAGCCACTGCAGAGAGGAAACCCAGGAGAACAGCGAAATCCTTATTCCTGCCATGCAGCTACAGCTGAAAAGCAGATGGATAAAATGTGCATCACCACCCTCCCAATACATTTATCTCTTTTGCCATGGGCTACTTCTCCTGGTACTTACCCATAGAATAGAAAAGCCTGTGTAGATGTTGCTTTTGGCAGCAATCTAAAGGCAATCATCTCTTCCTTCAAGTGTGCGACTGCCACCTCAGAGGTAGGGTTTGTTTTGTTGTTGCTGCTGTTGGTTGGTTGGTTTTGGTTTATTTGGCTTGTTGGGGAGGGGGAGTTGCTGTTTGTTTGGGGTTTTTTTGGGTTTGAGGGGTTTTTTTGTGTGTGTGGGGAGGGGTTGTTGGTGCACAGATCACTTTATAGATGGAGGTGTCCAAAATGCAGACAACATGATCAAAGTGAAAACCCGTAACAGAAGTCTTAATATACCTAGACAAAACTCAAAAACAAAACAAAAACTAACAAAAAAAGCCCCAAACCACAAACAAACTAGCAACAACAAAAACCCAAAAACCAACCCCACACACACCAAAAAAACCCCAAACACCCCCCCCCCAAAAAAAAAAAAAAATCCCTCCCAAATGAACAAACAAAAAAACACACCAGAGCACCACCAAAATCTGATTTAAACAAACCTTTTAGCATTTGAGCTCTTATGTGTGAAATGCAGTGTAAATACACACATTGGCTTGAAACACTGTTCCTCTGTACAAGGTCTGATCTGCTTATTCAGATCAAAGAATGAAGCCAAAAGGGAGAGCTATCACTCACAAAAGGTTGGGGTTTCACAAGGTGACCAATCCTCAAAAGTTTCCACTTTTTGGATATCTGAGTTACAGTCCTACCTGCAACAGATAACAAACCATTTTATGCAGCTGGTTGGAAAAAATTACCCCCTATATTAATTTTCAGTGGTAATAATGACTGCACAATATTATGTCTATGTAATCCTAGAAAGTTACGGGATCACAGAATGGTAGGGGTTGGAAGGGACATGAAGTCCAACCTGCCTGCCAAAAGCAGGTTCACCTAGAGGAAGTTAATTGGAACAAATGTAGCTGCACTAATAGAGTTGCAGTAGCATGAAGGTAAAATTGCTGCTTTCACTTCCTTTGCCCAAAACCACTAGCTGGGAGTAATGTAACTGAAACCCTCATCTTCTGGTTGCTTTCACATTCACATGCCCATTTCTGTCACAGATGATTAAACCTTCCCCGGCGCTCTGGCTGCTCTTTTCCAGCAGTCCAGTTTGAGAAAGGTTTGGCTCCATGTGGCACATCAGCAACGCAGTGGTGGACAGCTCAGAAAAACATATATTCAGATAGATGGAGAAAATGTATTCCCTTGCTCAGTTTGTAAGTGAAAGCCTGGATTCTCCCTACCCAACTCCATCCATGAGATTGTCTGTGCTTTTTTCATAGTCAGAGGATAGACAGAAGCATCTCTTGAGGGTGCTTTGCCCCTCATAGCTCCAAATTCTTCTGCTGGAATTTGAAGCTAAGTGTGAAGTTTTCTGGAAGGCAGCTCCAAGCAGCTGATACTTTAAGATAGAAGGAAGTAAACCCAGCTTGTTAAGATGATTCAGAGAAGGACCATTTAAGTTGTGCCTCAAGAACCAGTAAAAGTTAAGCTTGCCATCAGAAAAGCACAAACATTTTTTTCTAAAGCAAAGATTTAGCTGGTATTTTTCCTGACTCCCAACAGTTGGAAACTTGCAGAGGGGAGAGCACATTGAGGCAGAAGCAACCATGGCAGTAGCAGCCCCTTCTGTTACCTGCTCCTCCCTTTAATTCATGTAACCTGAGTCTAATGAGCCTTTGGACATAGATTAACCAGTCAGAATGACAGTTAGCCAGGCCCAACCATATTAGGTGAAACCAGGGCTTTGGTTTTCCTTTCCCCATGGTTGCTCCCCCCAGCACAAAGAGGGGGAGCAGGGGAACACGTCTGGGCAAGTCAGGACATGTTTAGGCCACGACAGTTGCCTCTTCTACCAGTTTTATCATACAATTTTTCCTAAGGTTCAGCAAGTGAATTGCAATGCTCTAAAAATATGTGAAGCACAGAAAATCTCAAACTGTTAAAGGCCAGGTCCTCTTTCTGTTGAAAGCATCAACAAATTTCCTGATACACAGGGCAGGCAATTCATCAGTAAAACAACCAGTGGTGAGTTTGTGGACACACCATGAGTAACACATGGCAGAGGGCAGCACACGGCAGCACTGGGTAGCACAGAGCAGAGGGAGATCTTCCCCAAGATCTTAGCTGAAAAAGCTGCATTTCCAGTAATGTTAAAACCCCTACATAGTAAGAGGAGCAAAGCAAGCTCCTTGAGACATCCAGACAAGGGTGATTTGAGCTCCAGTAACCACAGCAGAGTGCTGACAGGTGAGCAACAGCAGCTCTACTCAATTGCCATTTTAAAGCTTATTTATACTTTTATCAGTGATTTAAGATCCTAACTTTTAAATTCATTTAAAAAGCAGCAGCCCTGTCAAACAGCTGACAGTAAGAGTAAAAGGCAGCTTTGCTTCTCAAACATCTGGAAAAGGATAGAGGTAGGAGAATAATTTGCTGACAACTGTAGAGTTAGCACAGATTAAGGACCCAGCGTTGCCAAATGCAAAGACTCTCCAGGCAAGAGTGAAGGATCCTCAGCTGGATCTGTCCTTGGGGATGCAGCAAAGGACATTAGTCCCTAAAATTAATGAATCTCTTCCCTGGAACCCTACACTTTGTCATATTTAGGAGAGCTTAAAAGTTCATGCACAGTCGTAAGACAGGCTAGAGAGTTCATGCTCAATTCTTTCATCTGGGAGAAGTTTTTGAGGTTTGTATTATGCACAAAAATGGGGGGAGTTCAGTTTATTTACACTGAAGACCCTTACAGATACAGCCCTCATCCACACAAACACCCTAGTGAGTAGGTAGGTACACAGCAGCAGATCACATAGGAACTTCCTGGATGCGAGCTTCAGCTGGAACAGGTCACACAGCAGAAGTTCTACATATAAATAACATGGTAAGAAAATCAGAGATGCTCCTGTCTGGAAAGTTTGTCAGGCTAAACAGCTCACCTGAAAAAACACAGGGCTTGGAAATAAAAACAAGACAGATGAAGTAGGAATGCCGAGTCTCTTCCAGCTGAAGAAAAGACTGACAATACACACGTGGGTTTCATGCCTGCATTACTTTTTAAGAACTTTCTTTCAAATAGAAAGAAAGATGTTGCAGGTGTAAGCCTTCAGCCCTGCAGCTGCCCAGTACAGAGAATTTCTTATGGATCTCAAAATAGAGAATAAGTGATTAAAAGTGCTAAAATAGAGCAGAAATATGAACACCCTGTGACAGCCATTTTTTAAGCTCTTGCCATTTGGAATGGTTAAGTGCCAGGAATCTTTCTTCTTCTTATGAAGAAATGGAGCAATACCTCTGGAAGAGATTTTTCTTCCTTAAGATGCAGAACAAATCTTTCTCAAGAATTTTTTTGGAGGGAGACAGACTCAGCTGAAGCTGCCTCTCCATCTCAAATCTTAAGCAACTAAGAAATTTTCTGTGTGCAAGTGCTGTCCTCCTCTCACACAAACTGCAAGAATTATATTGGTGCACTAAGTGCTGTTAGAAAAAAAGGTTTTGGCTTTGTACTTAGAGGCTTAGAACAGGAAACACAACCTTGCATCAACTTCAGCATACTAAACTTCCCTGTTTTCAAGCCAAGTTTTCCTTGTTTTTGCTTGTCTGTGGAAAAAAAAGAAGATAGCCTGATCTAGGGTGTCCCTGTCCATGGCAGGGGGGAGGAAGTAGATGATCTTTGTGGTCCCTTCCAACTCTGACTGATTCTAGGATTCTAACTTTTTAATTATCTAGATCACAAGAGATGTAAAATTGAGTCTGAAGGCCACTTACATCTGATGGTTCTGCTGTCTTATGCATATGGCTTCCTTTGGTTAACTGCATATTTTGCTGAACTTAGAGGCNCTTAAGTCAAATGCTGAAAGAGAAAAAAAAAAAAGAAGATTCACAAATTTTACAAGAGTTTGGATTCAACAGAAGTTTATCCTTTTGTTTTCAAGTTAAAAAAAGAAACAAAACACAACATTTTAAACTACAGAATTTAAAAAAAAAAAAAAAAACCCACCCAAACAAACTATGGTCTATGGCTGAAATGGTTTCAGTCAATTTCCTAAATGGATTTAACAAAATCAAATACAATTTCTACAGTTACAGCAGTTCAGCACTTAACATGAAGACACTTAGATTGTATTGTTCTTAAGCTATGCTCTCCACTTCCCCTCATGGTCCTCTTTCACCATGTAACCTATTTAAATGTCATTTGTGAGATATGTTGTCCTCAGATACACACATGGTCTTGAAGTCTAGTCAAATTCTTCCAAAGGGATTTTACAGGGATGTAGCAGGGATTTAGACCCATGGCACTTTCTTCACAGCAATGCAGATGCAGTTTCTCACTGGAAAGTCAGCCCAAGTTCCAAATTTGCCTAATTGATGCTAGCCTAACAAGAAGAAACATGATATATACTACATAATCTGCGTTATGTAAATCTTAATGTGGTACAGCTAGAGGCAAAAAATCAGCTCCTTTTCATTCCATTCCTTTGACTTAATGTGGAGACACACACTTAATTGTTTTGCCAGCCCAGTAGGTTGCTTAGTAATACCAATAGGAATTCCATGAGGTGTCACCTTCTGATTCCAGAGATCTTCACCATATGCTTTTTGAAAGTAAATCTCAGGATTCTTTCCCTTTTCTCTGGCTTCCTCTCACTAGTTCCTGCTTCAGGCATAACAATACACAAATACACAATGTGCAGTCCAAACTGGGCACTTTTTTGTCACAGAAAAGCCTAACACCAAGAGAGCACTCTGCTAACCAAAGACACTTGGAGCATCTCCAAGTTCTCAATTTACAGAAAACTACATTCCCCATATGCCTGCTTCAGACCTGCCACTTACATGCCTCTAAACTTGCTCAAAAGAACCATGGACCTTCATTTTACGGGTCTGTCTTGTGGACATTCCAGTTTCATATTCCAAGTAGAAAAGAACCCAAACACCAAATTGGGTCATAGAATCATAGAAGGGTTTAGGTTGGAAGGGAGTTCAAAGCTCACCCAGTTCCAATCCCCAGCACAATGGGGACTACATTTTCTTCTGTCACAGCCTCCAGAAAATCTAAAGACATGGTTGCTATAGTCCTGATAGTAGATGACATGGGCTGAAATAACTGTCACTTTGTGACTCCAAAGACCCCAATGCACCTTACAAAGGAATATGGCACAAAAATTAGTGCGAGGAATTTGTAAAAGTTATGCTGGTGACAGTGTTTACAGAAAACCAATTTGCATATTGAAGTGAAATAGCCATCTTCTGATCCAAGTTTCTCTCATCCCTGGACTATCTTGTACACAGGGTCTCCAACTCGAATTGTTCCAGTTCTGTCAACAGCAAAGTATCTTCCAAAGAGAGGGCTGGATTTGTACAGGTGTCGCTCTGATGGGTCACATAAGCGGTAACTACAGGGAGAAAGAAAACACTTCTTCAGAATCAATGGCAGCAAATTCTAAACATCAAAGTATCAATGAGGAGAAAGAGTCTGAATAAAAAGTCTGTCTGGGGAAGGACTGTTTAGAAGGGCAAGTTAGGACAAAGGACAATGATTTTAAACTGGAGCAGGCTAGATTTAGTTTAGGTTGGCCATAAGGAAGAAGTTATTTAGAGTGAGAGTGGTGGAATATTGGAAGAAGTTGCCCAGGTATGCCTCACCGCTGGAGACATTCAAGATCAGACTTGATGTAGCCCTGGGCAGCCTGATCTGGTTGGAGGTGTCTTGCTCACTGCAGGGTGTTTGAACAAGATGACCTTAGAGGGGCCCTTCTAACCTGATGCGTTCTGTGAATTGTATTCACACACCCATGTATCATACACATACAAAAGATTTAATAAAAAGAAAAGTCAAAGTTGGAAAGTTAGACCTTTAAATGTCTTCAATACCTGTTATGTTAGGCATTCACCCTAGCACAGATGAAAGAGGCAGGGAATCTAAACTTCACAAGAAAGAGAGAACTTTCTGAATTTTCTCTGCAATGCAGAATTGCAGAAAGTAGAACAGAAGCCCATGCACACAGACACTTACACTGCATTATTATAAACCACACATCCTTCCAACCACTTTTAAGACACTACTCTAGCATTCAGAATCATAGAATCAGTCAGGGTTGGAACGGACCATGTCCTTGCCATGGGCAGGGACAACCTACCCTAGATTAGGCTGGACAGAGCCTCATCCAGCCTGGCCTTTGTTGACATCTAGCCTAAGCTCACTCCCTCAGCCTAAGCAGCACTCATTATTTGGGTTTTTTTACAACCTTTTCAATGTTTCCAGGGGCTCCTTCCTGTCCATGACTCCCGTGTCTGGGTTAACAGTTGTTAAAATACACCTGCAATGACAGACAGCACCACATCAATCATTGCTTCTTATCATAAATCATTATATATGTATATATAAAAATGGTCTCAAATGTTTACCTGCCACAAGACACTGTCCCTTTCAACTCCACATCACCAATAACAATCTCCTCCCAGGTGTCCTGAGGAAAGATAACATTAGGTACACGTTAGAAACATCCACATGCAACCACTTCTCCAGGAGTGGCACAGTACTTCCTACAAGAAACAGTACCAATCTAGACCAGCATCTTTACTTATGCCCTCAAAGTAAGTACAGTTATATTATGGTACTACTCTAATGAAAACCCAACGGTCACTGGATTCATCCAGTTCATGATTGACTAATAGTTACATCTGGAAAGAAGTATACAGAAGTCTTAAATCCCATTCTGCAGCGTGCATTTGTCTGAACCTGTAGCAAGCTGTATGTGTGATAACGTGATCTATGACCTCAGGTAACCTCACTATTCTTGCAGGAAGAGGATTTTTAGTAGAAGTCACTTTTACTTCTCATCTACACGAAGTTCCTCTTGAAATCTTTTTTTGGAACTTCCACTTTAGGAATATCTTACATTTTGGAAATTAGCAGATCTATCCAGAGCAATTTCTTTGGAAAAACAGCACTGTGATGACTTTAAGAACACATCAATGTCACCACTTCATCACCAGACAGTGCTTTTTTTTCAAACTACCAGAACACTGCCAGAGATGCAACAACAGACTGCAGTATTGCAAAGGTCAGCTTTATTTCTGTGTCAAAGGCTACACAACACCACACTGTCAATTTACAAACTGCTCAGCTGCATCATTAATTGATTGTCTATAGCATGCTTGGCTCTTCCTCCTTCACACTTGAAGATGAGCTTTCAGTAGCAAGCAGCAAGCTTTATTCTTTGCTTAGCTACATAAGCCTTCGCAGCCCCATCAGTGTTTCACAAAGCAAATGTAGTATCTCTCTACAACCCAGCTGTTATAAAACAAAAAAAAAAAAAAGAAACTAATTTTTTTAAAACCCAAGTTATCTGAAACCCCCCTCCATTTTTCTAAGAAATTGGAAAGCTAAAAAAAAAATCTATTGAAAAGCCAAAAAAAATCTATTGAAAACCTAAAAAAAACCTACTGAAAACCTAAAACTGAAAAAAAAAAAAAAGAAATTGTAAAGGTTAATAAAAAAATTAAAGCCTCAAAATCCATAAAAGCCAAAACACAGAATAGCAGCCTTCCTCACCCTCACAGGCATCATCACACAAGGAAATTAAGTTACAAAGAAATATAACCAAGCCTTCCAGAATGCATTTTTAGGTAGTTACTTTACCTCCTCAAAAGCACTGCAGTCTGTCACAAAAATGTTTGGCCTGAAGTTCTCGATCTTAACTTTCTTCTCCAACCTGCTATTTAAATCTTCCAGTGAAGCTTCTGAGATGATCAAGACTGGGCTACAGTCTGGATAGGCAACCTATATCAACACAAACAAATCCTAAGGTTGCTGGTAAGAGTATAGGAAGATAATTAACTGAGTAGCAAAAGGGAAGATATGCTAGAACCAGTGGCCACATACCAGCCCGACTGTTGAAGCTGTTGCATTCAGGTTTTCATTTTCCTGGGAGCAGGTTAACAAGTAAACTAGCATAGCCTTTCCTGTTTCAGTAACCATGGCAAGTATGCTTGCTCATAATGTAAAATTAAACCTCTACTTACAGAATAAACCCAAAATTCTGTAAGCTATCACAACTTTCAAAATAACACTGTATGCATGGCTCTGGTATTTCTTCTAGGTGTTACAGACAGAGCTAAGTGTATCAGTAGAACATGTTATGGCAAGTCATGAAAGGTACTTAAGATGTTTATGGACTGGCTGAATTTACCTGGTTGATACAATAATTACATGTTTTGGTTTTTTCTAAGTAATGGATTTGTCTTACAACACCAGGGGGAGTTTCACATACAGCACAGCAGTACTAAACTGCAACTGTCCACTTGCCAAAGTTAACTTGGAAGTGGGAAGGCTGCCACTTTAGCAAACCAAGACAACAAACAATATTGAAAAAAAATTCCACAGTATAAAAAAAACCCAAAATAAAATTAATTCTTTAGTGTACTTTAATGTATAACACTCCTCTTGTCTTTCTCTTACATGTGTCTCTCCCTTCTCTTTGGACATGCCTTTATGACTGCATGAAGATGTGTTGAAATAATCAAAGAATACTGCTGCCTTCTCATGTTTGGATGCATAGGCCCAGTGACACAAGGGTACCTGAGCACAGAGTCTCCTTTCCCCACTTGCACTACCTTTCTCTAACATCACACCTTCAAGCCTCCTCGCACAGAAAGAGAGAAAGTATCTCTATAGCCTTCTTGGCATTTTAACTCCTAGGCAGACAACTACAGATCCCTGGGTCAAGCACTGTTCCTTCAAACAAAACACGAGGTAGAATCACTTGTATCAGTACACTCCTAGACCTAACAAGGAAAAGGGAGCCAAGGTTTTCTGTGCAATACAGATTACATCATCAAAACATCTTTAAAAACTGTAGCTTTTTACTATTCAGAGGCACAAAAGGAATGCTGTTCTGCAACATAACAGTTCTTCTTTATCTAGCAATATTGGACTCAAGCTGTGAATGGAAGATTAACTTAGAGTAGGTTTAAAGTAAATTTTAAGCATGATTACAGAAAAGGAGGAGGCTTAAGATTCACGTGGTTTAAGTACATGACTACACACCTTGCTATAGCTCAGCCATCAGTGATGGAACAGGCATATTTTGCTGAGTGAGAAAATGGTTAAAAGAAAGTACTTCTGAGAAAAAGAACATTCATTTACCTCATCTGTGGTTCGGAAAAGGTTTATTATGTCCTTCGACTTTCTTGGCAACATGGAGGGCTCAAAGTGCACCAGTCGATATGGCTCTGAATTCAGGAAAGTGGTGATCCACTGAGCCACTTCATCTCCACAGTCCCTGCCTTGGATATCCAGTCCAAACACTCTGACGGGTGACAAGACACATCAGCCAGTTAGCCAGAAAGCTGAAGGCTCAAGAATGTTTACCATTCATAGGAAACCAGCTTGTTGTAGTAGTAGTAGTAGTAGCAAGATACAGTAAACAAACTGCCTGTACTATAACAAGGTGGCAGTTGGCTTCTGAATTTGGCACAAGGACCATTCCCAGCACACAATCTCCTCATGGCCTTGTTTTGAAAGCTACGTAACGTGGATATGGCTGGATGATATCAGCTGTTGAAAGAATGAGCCGTTAGGTGCTGAGATCTAACTGTCACATTAATGACCAGTAACAAACCTGTCTGCCATACTTTTCAAGCAAGAAAGTGTTTACTCTTGCATTTGTGTGCAACAGCAACACCAAAAGATTCCTGCCCAGAAATCAAATGAAAAGCGATTAATTTCAGAAAATGAATGATAGTTTGAAAGGACGTGGTTAGCTATTGTAATTGGCATTTACAAATGCTATTAATTCTGGATGTCCCTGATCGTTAAGGAAGATCTTCAAATTTTAGTGCTGTGAAAATTTAGCCAGAGCTGAGTGAAGCTTTTTTAAGCTCAAACTCAGCATACAGGACAGCTTCGTATTTTAAAAGAGTTTAAAGATTTACAATAGAAGCAAAGTCCACAGGGCACAAAGCCATTGGCAGGAGAACAAAACCAACTTTACACAAGAAACACTTCCCAATATTAAAAGGTACACCTCCAAGTCAACCTTGCCAATAAACTTCAACACTGATCATAAACTGTCTCCAAAGTAGCAATTTTGACCTAAATGCACTGCAGTTTCCTCTACCTCTGCAATTATCTTCTGGATGGGCTACAGCACAGAAATGCCAAGGCAGTTCACCCAGCTTGAGCCCAGCTCCTAGAAGGCCCTGTTTAGTCACCATGGTGAGAGACGAATCAGTAAGGTTTTGTCAGTATCATCCCTTCTCTGTTTGCTGAGATCCCTTTAAGAACTCTCTGACATAGGCTGGGATTAAACGCCATAGCCCATGACAGCATTCACCTGCCTCTCTCTTTCTTCATTCTTTCAGTCACTCCATGTCTTATGGTTGGCAGGACAACAGAGGTGATGTCTTACAGCTTCCAACACTGCTCTTTTCTACCCACAAGGCAGGCCTGAGTACTCTGTAGTACAGTGATCCATGGGAACAGATCATTCAGTTGAGGTAAAGCAATGGATACTGACAAGGACAGCAATGAAGAACACAAAGCTTCTTAAACAGAGGGCTATGCAAACCCTTGGATGTTTGCACAAACAGTAACTGCTTACAGGATGGATTCAGTCCTACACTCCACTCCTCCAAACCCAAGTTTGTAAATATCCAGGTAAAGCCTGCAACTGGATCTATCAGTTTTGAAGATTAGCATATGCACAAGTTTTTGCAACCAGATGCACCACTGCATTACCTCAGCTACCAGGCATGAGCCAGTACCAATATGAAGGCATCATGCTTTGCCCTGGGCAGAACACGTACAAGTCTGTGCAGGGGGCTTTGCCAGCAGAGCACACTCTGCAGGAATCTACTTTCAGCCATGAGCTGGAAGAGGAGAATCTAGCAACAAAAGCTAAATCTCCACTTGCTTGAGTATGGTACTATTCCCAAACCACATTCTTACCAATGGCTGAAGGTGTCAGAAAGAATCAACTCCCCCTCAAGGGAGTAAAAAACAAAAACCACTGGCACAGAATTGGAGGCTAAACATGAACGCCATTTACAGATATACATACAGAAATACAAAAGGTATTCAGGGAACAGGAATATATACACAAATTAGGCCCAGTTCTCCACCAAACCTTCCATGACCTTCCAAAACATACCCCCTCACTCAGCCTTAGGCAGCCTGGGAACAGGCTGAACTGCATGCCAATT
Organism: Psilopogon haemacephalus; assembly: GCA_013396835.1. Lineage (NCBI taxonomy): Eukaryota > Metazoa > Chordata > Aves > Piciformes > Megalaimidae > Psilopogon > Psilopogon haemacephalus. Next base: position 1,376,454 of record VWZI01023910.1, on the reverse strand, counting down.
AGGCCCATACCTACCAGCCCTCAATGTCCCCCCACAAACTATTACCATGTCCTGTGTCTTCCCCCAAGACTTCCTAGCATCTGGAGGACTTCCTTTACAATTATACCAATTAACTCTTAATTCTCCTTAACCTACAGCAATATACTAGCAGTGACCAAGAAATATCAAGATGCATGACTGAGGCTCTGAGACGCAATTGCTCATCCAAGCAAAAATAAAATCACTAGAAGTAAGCAAAACTTGTAAACATGACGTTCTATGAAGGCTGAAGATGTCAGTTCACTTGGCAGAGGCAGAATGTATGATCTCTGAATATTGTGTCATCTTTTCCTGAGATTTGTTTTCACCAGTGATTAGAGCAAATTGAATCCAGACCTTTTGGTTGTGACAATCAGTCCTGGCGTCCTGTATAAACAACGGCAGGGAATTTCACGGAATCACAACATGGTTTGGGTTGGAAAGGACTTTTAAAGGTGATGTAATCCAACCTACCTGCCATGGGTAAGGACATCTTAGAATCATAGAATCAGTCAGGGCTGGAAGGGACCACAAGGATCATCTAGCTCCAGCACCCCTGCCATGCCCAGGGACACCCTACCCTAGATTAGGCTGGACAGAGCCTCATCCAGCCTTGCCTTAAACACCTCCAGGGATGTGGCCCCAAACACCTCCCTGGGCAACCCATTCCAGGGCCTCACAACTCTCATACTGAACAACTTCCTCCTCATGTCCAGTCTGAATCTCCCCACCTCCAGTCTGAATCTCCCCACCTCCAGCTTTGCCCATTCCCCCTAGTCCTGTCACTACCTGATAGCCTAAAAAGTCCCTCCCCAGCTTTCTTGTAGGCCCCCTTCAGATCCTGGAAGGCCACAACAATGTCACCTGGGAGCCTCCTCTTCTCCAGACTGAACAGCCCCAACTCTCTCAGTCTGCCCTCATAGCAGAGGTGCTGCAGCCCTCTGAGCATCCTCGTGGCCCTTCTCTGGACTGGCTCAGATTGTTCAAAACTCTGTCCAACCATGTAAAATTATGGGATATCCACAACTTCTCTGGGCAACCCACTCCACTGTCTCACCACCCTCATCATAAAAAAAAATTATTTGTGTCTGATCTAAACCTACTCTTTTAGCCAAAAGCCACTGCTCCCAGTACGGACCCTGACCGGAGGTCTCTCTTCATGATGCTGACGGTGAGGCAGACCTCCTGAACAAAGAATCAGAAGCACCGAACTTTCACCCTTTAATTTCTGCCTAAGAAATCTTGACAGGCAAAGAAGGTAAGTGAGAGAATCTGTAGAGAAGGGAGGGGAGGGAAACAACTCCTTACCTGCAGTTCCGCACGGGGTTTTTCCTGGGCAGTTTCACTGGCACGCAGAGCGGCTTCATTTCTGGGGCCTCCAAGGTCAAATGCCCGTTTTCACTGCCGACAGAAATGAGGACCAGCCGCGGCTCCTGGCGAGCTGTGACCATGTGCCCGTCTTCCTTTATCACAAGCCAAAACCTGTAGTGCGGCAAGGGCCAGACACTCGTTGAACGGCGCCGGAGGCCACCGCCAGGCGCAGAGCACTCCCGCGGGGGGCACGGTGGTGCCAGCACAGCAGGTGCCTCTTCACCCCACAGCCGCGGGGCCAGGGTGGGGGCCCGGCAGCAGGGCCTCCCCCAGCCCGGACCGGACAGAAGAGCGCCTCTCGGCCCGGCCCGGCCCGGCCCTCCTCCGCCGCCCTACCTGTCCCGCAGCTCCCCGCTCCGCAGCCCCATGGGCGTCACCTCCGCCTGCCNNCGGGGCCGCCCCCCCCCCCTGCCGCACCGCCAGCCCCCGGCACGACTTCACCGGGTACACCGAGAGGCTCAGCACTATCCCGACCCGCTGCAGGCGGCCGCGGCGCCTCGCCGCCCTCCTCCTCCCGGCAGCCCANGGGGCCTGAGCGGAGGCCCGGGGGCGGGCCGCGGGCCGGTGGCCGCCCTCCTCCGGCCGCCCTCCTCCGGCCGCGCCGCGCCTGGCGCCTAACGGGACCCGCAGCCTGCGGGGGTGGCTGTGGCACCTGCCGCTGCCCTACGCCGAGGCCTCCGCCGGGCCGAGAGTATCGGTAGGAGGGAGAGGGCAGTCACAGCGTGGAAATAAACACCTAGCGCACAGCGACAGTGCACAGCTTGGCAAAGCAGACGCAGCAGATGCGGTTCTTCCAATAGCTGAGCGATGTTGCTGAAAAGTGTGAATCCCATAGAGATGAGAGTAGGTGGAATACCCTGCAGCTTCCCTGTGGTGAGACTTCACCCGGATTAGTGCGTCCGGCAGCACAAGAAGGGAGCACTGCATCTGTTCTGCAGCACAAGGTCTAACAAACTCCCGCAGATAGGGCTTAACAGCCGTCACAGAGAAGGATGGAAGTCACCAAAGACAGGAAGGTCTCCACCCTAACTCAGGCACAGCTGAAAAAGCAATCTGATGCTAGATTAGTCTCCCAGGAAAGGAAGGAGCAAGTACTCCTTTATGGGCAGCAGCAAGAGGGCTACAGAAAGCATGAGGAAGCCAAGAACACATATCGTGCTGGAGCTGGGGTCCAAGACCTGAGGGAGGTCGTTCCAGTCTGTGCCCCTGCATTTGAAATGACACATCCTACCTTAAGCAGCTGTGATCTCTGCAGTGGAGGATGAGATTCAGAATCAAGAAGTGACCGTGGCTTATCCCCTTCCCTCCAGGGAGGCATCCTTAAATGAACCTTTTCAGGGCACAAGAACCTCAAGGCAAAGCATAAAGCATTTTGAAGGAAAATGCACAACACAAGAGCAATGCTGCTATGGCTTTGTGTTTGCCCTGTCTGCAGACAGGAGGCTCAGGGTTCAGCCGGGCATGCAGAGACGCATCCACTCCTGGGCCTCAGCATCCCGGAGATGGGCTGGACAAAGCAGGAGGCCAGCGTAAGGGAGGGCAGGAAATGGCTGCAGGAGAGGCGGCAGAAGGCGGAGGCAGGCTGACGAGGCTGGAAGGCTCTCGTTTTCCCAGGAGATGGCACTAAAGGACAGTTGCGTTCCAGCCGGCGCAGCGCAGCGGAAACTGCTGCTCGGGCAGTCGGCAGCGCACTGCGCTCTTCACCAGCCGCTCCCTGCTAGCAGAACCAAAGCCTTCTCCTTAGCGCCTGTGCCTTCAGCAAGGGTGATGGCATCAGCCTTTCACATCCCCGGACAGGAGGTAACGAAAGGCTTTCTGCTTATCATTGCAGGATCCCCCTCACAGCCCCGAAGGTTCACCCAGGCTGAGGGGAAACCTTACGGCTCTCAACATCTACCTGAAAGGAGGCTGGAGTGAGGTGGGTGTTGGCCTCTCCGCCCTTGTATCAAGTGAAGAATGAGAGCAAATGGCCTCAACTTGTGCCAGGGGAAATTTAGATTGGATATTAGGGAACATTTCTTTACTGAAAAAAGTGGTCAGGCATTGGAACAGGCTGCTCACGGACATGGTAAAGTCACCATGCCTGGAGGTATTAAAAAAACATGTAGACATGGCACTTCAGGGTGTGCTGGTGGTGGGCTGACAGTTGGACTTGATGATCTCAGAGGTCTCTTCCAAACATAATGACCCTGTAGGTCTGTTCTGTGATTCTATGACCACAGCCTCCTGCTCACAGCAGGGTCAACACCGAATTCCCATTGGGTTACTGTCCACTTTGAGAGAGCTATGCCTTGAGACCCTCCAGGGAGACACACTCCCGAGTCTCTTGAAGTAACTTCTTTTCATACTTTATTATCACATTAATTGGGGGGGGGGTTATCCTTTGTATCTCGTTGGAAACTATCCAGTTTCAATTTGTGACCGTGACCTCTTCCTGTCTGGCTGCAGACCTCAGTAAAGAGCCTGTCTCCATTTTGTTTGAAAAGATGCTGCCAGGTCCCTCTGAAGTCTTCCCTTCTCCAGCTGAATAAGCCTACAGCCCTGAGCTCTCCTTGCAGGTGACACAGGAAGGAGCATCACTCTGATCTCAGTCTAGACTTCACCTCAAAACAGGCCTGGCAGCCTGATGCTGCTTCCTACAAGGAGAAGGAAAGGAAGAATTGTGTTCCTTTACTCTCTTTACATTTAATTACCTCCACTGATCTACAAGCTCTTTAGGGTCTCTACTGTTTCTTAAAGAAAAAGGATTTCCAAAGCGCACTCTGGACAGGTAGCTGTAGCAACTTGGTTTTAGGACTATTTTTGTCTCAGAAGAGATCAGTGGCTAGCTAACAAGGGAATCAGGATACAGAAAAGGAGATAACTGGTTTTACAGCACCCCAGCATCAGACCTTTCCCTTTTCTAGTCTTACAGACAGGCAGAGGACAGTAAGGTCATTCATCCCTGAAGTGAACCTTGACCTGGGACTGGCAAAGCCCTGGAAATGCCAAAGATATGTGGTGTGGTACAGCTCTCTGCGGTTAACAGCACTTCAAAAGCAAGCTGTGCAAGTGTGTTTCCTTGCTGCTAATGTTACAGGACAAAGGACAATAGCTGTGAGTCCTCCACCATTTCCTCAGAGCCTACGGTAAACCAGAGCAGTAATTAAATGCTCTGGCAAAACCAGTAGAAGTAAGCTTTATTCTGCTCTGTCACTCACTGAGCAGGCACTGGGAATAGCCAGGGATTTAATTTAAAAGTGATTTGCCAGGCTGTCAGGCCAGTCCAGTTTATTCCAGAGGGAAACTTAACTAACTTCATTATTCCTTGCCACTCCTGTGCATACTCAGCTTCCCAAATTTATGTACCCTGCTGTTTGTTTTGAACCAGAAGGTAGCACAGCTGCATGCCACCAAAAGCAAAAACCTGTGAGGTGTAGTGATGGCTAGAGGTGCCAAGCAAGTGCCTGAAAGGAGGAATATAGTTCATCCAACTCAAACAGACCAAACCTTGCCTGTGTACCTGCTGTACTACCCCACATCCCACCTCTCTCTATAAGAGGGTCAAACATCTGGTTTGCTCCTCAAAGGAACCAGGAGATACGCTGCAGACAATTTTAGAAGAACCTGCCTGCACCTGTAGGTTGAAAGATCTTCCTGCTCAGGTGACTTCTCCAAGACCAGCCTCACCAAGAGCACATAAAGTCTGTAAAGAAGCCCAGAGTTAGTGCTGGACTGCCCTCCTAGTTTGGCACACTGTGAGGCTGCCTGAGAGAGCCCAGTCTCTTCACTCTCGCAGGATCTTGCTCTCCAAGCCCCTTGCACACTTCCAGAACAATGGCTCTGCTTCTGATGGAGGTTGCCATCTCATGCCAGCTGAGGAGGATGACCTGCTATTTGATACTGACTTAGGGAATATTTCCTCATCTCTTATGTCACTGAGATGTCTTTTAGCACTGCAGGATCTGCCCTCTCCAATCTATTTGCCTCATAGCTAAGCCAGACCTAGCAGAGCAGACCTGCTGCCACAACTGACAGAAGCCACAGCCCTCTGCCACCTCACTGAAAAATGAGCCTCATCCTTGAGACTAAGATTTTCTAGACGCTGCTGTATGAGCAGCGCTGGTGAAGATTGTAGCAAGCCCTCAGGCCAAGGCTTGGCCTCACAAATGCCCTCCACCAGCAGTGAATTGCTGCTCAAGAAGAACAACTGATAAGCAGCACTAATTGCCAGGCTCATCGAGAACCCAGGTTCATTCCCAGGAAGAGAAAATCGGCTGGCATGAATCACCAGCTGTTTTATAGCAACAAGTTCCTTGCTATAGGTTCCTTGCTTACTTTTTCTTGCTCTTTCTTTTTAGTCTGTTTTAGATACACTGCTTAGCAGAAGCTGGCCTGCCAATCAAGCTTTTCTCAGGCTTACACAGAGACATACTTTACCTATTATTCAGGTTCTGTGTGGATGACAACCAGGCTAACTCCCTTAAAGTTGCAACAGATGAGCAAAGACCATAGGTCAGCAGGCAGCAGTCAGCGGTAACCATTGTGCTAAGCAGTTCACAAGCTGAAGTTCGTGTTTGCCTTCTGCAGTGAATGAGTTGGACTCTGGATGTTGCAATGACAGAGCAGCCTTTCTAATCAGGGGACACCCAGGCAAATACATGGATACTCATTTCACCCAGAAAAAGGGAGACACAAATCCCTCCCTCCATTGCTTTAGTCATTAAAACAAACAAACAGACAAGCAAGCTCTGAGTCACAAGGTGAATTGTAAAATAGAACAGAATCTGAAGGTAATTCCTAAATAAGCAGGCTGGTGTAGCATCTGGATGTCAGGACAGCCCTGTTCTTAATTCAGAAGGGCAGGTCTGTCCTCACAAGAAAGCTCTGCAGAAACAACTAAAGGTGTGAAACCAATGAGCTAAATCTTTTTGTGGCTATTCCTACTTCAGTGCACACTTCTTTAGAGCCTCTGTGGCCTCATCTCCACACCTTGCTCTTCCTGAGCATTTCCATGCAGTCTGGGCTACAACTGCGTCCTCATAGAGCACTGAGGCCAAGGGCAGAACAACATGGGGAAGTTTACACAGCAGCTTCCCCTTACTGCTTGGGCCACTGCTAAGAAACTCCTCCTTTGTGCCCTTACTTATGTGTGTAGGTAAAACACACAACACAGATTCGCTTCACTTTTATTTACAGTCCCGGTTAGAAAAGAGCATTAAAAAAATTCCACCTCTGTTTCATTTACAAGAAGAAATACAGTGCAGATTTGCCAAGACATGCAAACACTTTCATTCAAAAGAGGCAAAGAAAATGAATGAGCAGAATTTTGTTGTTGTTTTTTTTTTTTCCCGCCAGGTAAGGCTTAACTCTTTGATTACAAAAACCATATCAAAACTGGAAAGATCTGTAATACAGAGAAAGTGCTAGCAGGGAAATAAATTTACAGCTGCCACAAAAGACTGATAGAAAAAAAAAAAATCAAACAACCCCAACCCAAACCCCACAGAATTCTGAAGACCCATAAAGCCACTTGTTCCTATGCGATCAAAGAAGGTTTTTATCCCTGGAGGTGTGACATGTAAGCTGCTCCATCCGCACCACCGACATCCTCCAGCTCCAAATTCCACATAAGTGAAGATGTAGCTGGCAGGTTATCTGGCCCCATTCTCACACAGAACAGTTATACCAAAAGCTGTATGAAAGTTGCTTTTTTTTTTTTCCCTGATCCAGCCAGTAATCAATTTTTCTTCCTGGTGAACACCACAGATCTGAGTGTTGTTATGCTCCGAGCTTCCAGGATCAAGGTGTGTCAGACACAAATTTTGTTCTCAGTAAAAAAAAAAAATTGTAGTAATATTTTTTTTTTTTAAATCTGCAGGTTCCACAGCAGCAAAGTTTAAAAACATTAATAACAGTGAACCTTCAATGGCCTCAGATAAGAAGACAAATGCACCTCATTCTCCTTGTGTAATTTTACGTCAAAGACTCACGTCCAACGTTTGAAAGGAATAGTTATGATACAGCAAAATTGTCTCAGACTACAGTCATTTATATCCAAGTATATTTTAAAGCGTACTCATAACCATAACTGTCTCTGGGGGGGAAAAAAAAACAAAACACAAGCAACAAAAAACCCTCAGAAAACCAAAGCCTGCCTCTTCCTGATCCCATGTTATCTGTTTCCTCCACTGCTTTGACAATTCCTCTCACTAGCCAAACTCAAATCTCCACCTCTGCAGCTGCCCCGCAATCCTTCACTGCTCACTCCCTCATCTACTTGCTTTTCCATCTACCTTTGGCTCCCCTGCCCACATCTCCAAGCTCTAGAAAAACCAACTCATGTCTGAGAACAAACTTCTGGTCAATTCGTTGAAGGTTATTTCCTCATCTTTGCATTTCTTTGACCTGCTGTGATTTTATAAAACGCTGGAAGCTTTGAGAGGAGCACTCTGTCCTGCAGAACGGGCTGGCGCAGGAGCTCGGGGCCGGGACAAGTTGTCCAAGAGGTTTCTCAGATGTGAGTCTCGTATTTAATCTTAAGAAAGCAGCAAGGGCCTCAGGTCCTCCCCGGTGGGGCAGGTGGAACTGCTCTAGCGGGTGAAGGATGCCACATGAACAGCCACTCCAAAGGGAGCAGAATAGGCTGCGGCTAGTCCTTGCAGGCCGACCACCAAGTAGCGACATCCCTTCTGCAGAGCCTTGCCGACGTTCTGCAGAGAGACACAGGAGAGGTGATAGGCAGCGCCAGACGAAAATCATCCCAACAGCCAGGGTCACCTACCCAGAAAATGGAACTTCTCCCACAGCTGGTGAGGGCTCCATCATGGAACAGCATTTTGCCATCTATTTTTATACAGAAACACACACCCACAGAGTTTAGTTGAGCTGAACGGATGCAGCCTCCACAGGAAGCCAGGCTTTCACATGGGCTTCTATTCAAGAATAAAATTAGTTTAAATTTGCACCTTAGGTTTGTAGCACAGAATGTGTTTCCCCACCCTGACATGTTCTAAGTATGCTGGTAACTCTTAAAAGCAGATAAGCTGTTAAAACTGCTGCTGAACAGGAAGGCAGCAAGTCACTGAGCATACCCTTAGGGAAATTTCAGTGCTTTTGGTCAGAACAATTTTCTTATTATGATTAAAAAAAAAAAATGTCTTGACCCACTTTCATCTCTGTAGAAGTTTAAGAGCTCATCTGTGCACTGCATTAGAGATAACTGGCTGCAGATTATTTAAACAAAAAAAAACCCCTTCATCTCACTTCAATTTTGCTCTTGATAGTTTTTGCTCATATGGCTGGTCAGGACTGGGGAATTAATCCAGTGTGGTCAGTCTGGGAAGAATACAGAAGTGGCTGTTGGTACACTTTATGACTGCATGTGGCTAGGTCAAAAATGTCTCTTGTAATACTAGAGGATATACTTTTTACATTGGTGAAATCCAGCCAACACCTCTTACACACCTAGGATTTCTTAAAGCTGGATTACAGTGGCACTGGCACATGAAAACCTTCAGCTGTCTCGGTGACATTACACTGCTGCATCTTGCTGTATTCACTCCTATGGAAAGCTGCTTGAAGGGAGTTAAGATGGCAAACCAGAAAGGCGACTCAAGCCTGGGGATGGAGCTTGAGAGCAGAAGAGAAGGAGATGCAGGACCTTCCCTTCCTACATCTGCCCCTGTCCTACTATGTCACCATCTTCTCCCTCCCTCTCACACTGTGTGACTTACCTACCCAACACTTTCATAAGTCGCCCTTCACTGCCAAACTGGCAAACCATCCCCACGGGGATGTCATCTGACTGAGCAGACAGCGCCCAAGAACTGGCCTGTGCTCTAAACGCTCTTACACCAACAGGACAGACAGCACAGCAGTAGCACCACCACCAGCAGCATTCTGAACTGCCTGGAATGCACAGTATTGGGCAACCTAAAGTGTCCAGTCCATCAGGAAAAGAGAGCAGTGCACTGCTCATCTGTTTGTGAAACAGAATTATGGGTGAGGCTCGGCTGCCTTCGGTAAATTCAGTGAAATCTCTGAATGATGTCGGTTTGCCAAGCTGAGCAGCACAGCAATCTTTATCGAAACTGTACATTTTTTTTTTTCCTTTTGAAGAACACAGCAGAAAGTCACATCTCCTACTGACATCTGCAATCTTTCCATTGGGGGGAAAAAAAAAAGATTCCTGATGCCAGACTGGTTTTTTTGTTGTTGGGTTTTTTTTTTCCCCAGCTAACACTGAAATTGGGGTTTTGTTACAAATATCCAAGCCATGTACGAGGTGGATTTAACTGCTGTGAAGAACAGAAAAATAACCGAATTCTTCCTTCCACATAGCATTTATGTAAGCCAAGGCACCGGCCCCTAGGGGTGAGGGGAAAACAAAACCCAAAACAATACCGAACTGCAGGACTTGAGAATAACTACAAAGGAAAGCAAAAGAACAGTTTTGATCCAAAATAGTCGTTACGCAATGTTGTGGCTTTTTTTTTTCCCCCTTTAACTCCTACCAGTGATTTTTCAGGGGACACCTCGAAAGTAAGGTGCCAAATTGAGGGTACTTGAGTAACGTTATATAGCCCTGTCTTTG
>VWZI01023910.1:1309624-1364872 GCA_013396835.1 Psilopogon haemacephalus | reverse complement strand
TTTGTTTTTTTTTGTGGCTTTTTTTTTTTTTTTTTTAAGCATTAAATATACTTCTGGGGCCTTGAAAAGTGCCAAGATCTAGGTTTTCTGTGTTACTAAATGTATCCTTTGCCCCTAAACGAGAAGTGTGAAGACAGTGAAAGAGAACTTCTCCGCTCAGGAAGAGCAGGCTCTTCCCCCCAGACTGGCTTTGTACATCCTAAGTTTGTTTCATTTCTCAGAGTTCAGATATGGAAACCTCAAGTGTAGATGCCTCAGCTGAGATTTACTGTCTCAGATTTGCATGGTGGCAGGGGAACCCTAACACATTCAGAGATTCAGTGGTCCAAGGTACCTCTTGGGTGTTCTAACTCTGGGCATCAAAAGTCTCAACAGCTCATGGAATTTTAGCATTATCCTAACTATATGGCATTAACACCACCACTTGGTTCTCAAGCACTACTTCTCGGCCACAGAAGCTGGAGTGAACACTGATACTCCAACAAGGCAAAGGAAGGAAAAGCAACAGGCCTTGGAAATTAGGGCAACTGCACACTGCTGGTAGTTACTAGAAATGCAAACACTGCATAGATACAAACATTAAACTGGCATTCTGTGGTGCTGTTTTAGTGGAATTAATTTAGCAGAATTAAAACTTGTGACCCACTACCTGTGTTTTGTAGAACGTTAACACATCTCTGGTTACATGAGGTGCTGAACACCAGCAACAATCTAGGACAAGAGTAGCTGTGTGAAAACATGACCTGCAAAGCGGGAAGCTTCCTAAGCACTTAATCTACCATCTCACAGCATGACCTATATTTTTCTGCCTCTGAACCTTCTGAAAAGGGAAAGGTTTCAGTTATCTTGTATGACTACGTTCCTACGTGATCGTGGATTGACATCATGGTTATGTTCAACTGGTATATTTTCAAGAATATCCAGACATTCATGGACACTTACAGGTAAGTGGAGCAGACCCACAAACCCCACCCCAGGGCTGATTTTTGGCAAAATTCTGGAGAAGCTCCTGGCCACCCCTTTCTAAGAAGTGCTAAACCACCAATACTTTCTAGGCAGCGCAGGACCAGGGAGCTGACACAGTGCTGATCCCGAGTTCACACAAAGTTGAAGATAAAACAGCCTCAAAAGGTACAGACTTTGCTACCTGCAGTAATAACTGTGTTTCTATAAAGGGCAAACAACAAGGATTTGAGTATGAGAACTGTTCAAGTAAGTTTTAATAGAGTGCACCAGTGAATCAAGATGACTTGCATCAGATTTTGTTTCAATGAACATCAGATTAAAAAAAATAAAATAAAAAAAAAAAAAGAGAGAAAAGGGGCTACAAGTTCTTTCTTTCCAAACACCACCCTTTTTCTAAGGCAACAATACACATCCATTTCCCAACATAACTGTTACATAGGAAAGCTACATCACAGTACAGCATGTAAAGTCCATCTCAGTCAAGAAGCCATTAGAGAATGGCACATTTACTACACTTACAGCCTTCTAACTTAGGGTTACAGAGTTTACCACAGCTTTTTTTTTTTTTTTTTCCATTTTTATTCTTTTTAAAGTGACAATCTCTTAATGAACTTTCTATTCTTCACAGGAGTGTGCAGATGGGGCCCATATGTTGATATTACAGTAATTACGACATTAAATAACATTGCACAACCAACCTCTATGGTTAATTCAGTACAAAATAACAAGTATTAAAATGTACCAGTACTAGTGGTTTTACATAGTTTATAATCATTAATTATGAAGGGGGGGAAAAAAAAAGTGGGATTCTTTTTTTTTTTTTTTTCTCTCTCCTCTTTTCTGTAGGCAAGTGCCTAATTACAAAGCTGCACATTACAGGCATAATGATGTGGAATAAATACAAGAAATCTGGTAAAATATTCAACACAAACAGGTTACGTGGGAACAAACTGTACAAGCACAAAAGCATAAATGAACAATTTACCATTATAAACAAGGTATGCTGAGCTGTAAAAGATTATGTGGAACCGCAGGTACTCTTTTGGGGGGGGCACACGTTCCAAAAGCCAAGCTAATTCCTGAGGTGGTATTATTAACTTGTACAACTGGTCAACACTTCAGATTATCTTGTGCTATTTAAACAGTCCCAATATTAATGTATTCCCATAAAAATGGAATTTATGTTATTCTGAAGGCAGCAAACAAGTGATATTTTACACCATGATATTCAAATGAAATCATTAACGGTTCTCCATGTCGGTGCTACATTTGTTAATGGGCCATGGAAGTAAGCACTGTTAATTTGCAGACAGAACACCAACTGATGCCTGGTTTTTCTGTTCCCCCAACAGCTCTGAGCTGGCCCAAGGCAGAACAAAAAAGTTTACTAACTGTTAAGTGCCAACACTGTAAACATGTTCGTGGGGTTTTTGCTGTTGTTGGGTTTTGTTTGTTTGTTTTCCTCCAAATAAACACTGTCCAATAACAAGAGGCAAAGATAAGCAGGAACAGTCTCATGTGAAACAAAAGCCAATTATTCATCGACTTCTGGTTCAAATCATGAACAATCTTTAAATAATTAAAAATGGTCATGCTACAGTTGTGGAGACTATTTTTGTGCATTTGACTCAGGACACAAGTTTTTTGTTTTTTTGTTTTTCTTTTTTTAAAAATGCATGACAGAGGTAAGACTTATAAAAACCACCAAAAATGTAAATGATAGGGAAGAACTTTTCCAACTCAAAAGCATCAAACAATACATTTTTCTGTGCAGAAATCTAGACAACTATACAAGATCTGAATTTAAGCAGTCATCTTTTTATTATACAACTCTATGAACATAAAATGAACAGAATGCTCTATATACTTACCTGTACATGTGAACATAATAACTTCTTTAGCTACAGTTATTTAATATAGGTCATACTGGATTTAACTTTACAATTCTGAATAACTATGTATAACCTTATTGCAATAAGGGCAATCTCTACATGGGGAGTTTCACAGGCCAATCACGTTAGGCGTAACCAGTACATTCAAAAAGTGTAGATCACGTATGAATCTTCCCTGATCCCCAAGAATTTAGGTTCTCTTTACAGCTTAAGCTCGTTTGCTATCTTGGAGGCAATGTTCTTGAACGCAATAGAAGTCCCAGATATTCTCTTGAAGCGAACTCCGTTGAGTGACAACCGTGGCAGTTTGCAGACTTCCATCTCCCACTGGACGAGGCTGTCTTGCCGTGCGTCGCCGTGAACGCAGAAGAGCAAAAACCTCTCTTTTTGTTCATAATCACAGTTATTAGCATCTAACACTTTCCGAATCTCTCTCATCATATCGTTTGGGTCCATAGAGCTAGTGGTCTTCATACTCCACGTGAACCGCAAAGAACGTGGCTTTGAATCTTTGCTATCCTCCTTCTCTCTCTCTTTTGGCTCCCCAGAAGTGCTCCTGGAAGAAGTGACATATGCAACAGTCAAAAAATAAAAGCAGCACAGCCAAGAAAGAGAGAGAGAGAGAGAGAGAGAGAGGAGAAATACAGTTTCTGAGCAGGGGTTTCTAAACTGCAGTTGGCACACCACTTGTCACATGCCAGCTTATTCAAGGAGTTAGATGAACAGTGGTGGAACAATCGTGCACCATCTCCTGCGCACTTTGGCACAGCAAGTCTGGAAACCCCTGCTCTAAAACGTTCTGATGGTATGTGCAATGGTAACTGCAGCAGACACATGTTACTCCATACTGCTCCAAAGAAAGTGGAATCTATGTAAAAGCATGACTGAAGTTCTGCTGATTCATGATCTGGAGCATGCCATACACCAACAAAACTGAAGTTGAGTGACAGTCCTGAAGCATAAATCATACTGTAAAAGCAGCAGAAGAAGAAACCCCACCCTGCGATTCACGAGCCTTCAGTTAATTCCCTCTCTTTCCCCCCCTTCCCCCACTTCTGCATTTATTATGTATTTTTGACCTCTCTCTGTGTAAGAAAGTGTTATAATAATATGCTTTAACTTAAAGTAGAATTTTGTGCTGTAATTTGGTTGCCAACATCTCATTTGTCAACGACTTGAGTACACGGGCAGCAGCTTTTTCACACAAGAAACAATGACATGTAGACACAAAGTATTTTAGTTGATACGATGACTTAAAAGTTCACAAATTTCCAGTGTTCTAACTCTAATGCTTCCTTACTGTATAGATTACTGATTCCATAGTAGAAAGCATTTTGAGAGACAGCACTAATTATTTTAAAGTAATTCCACAGCCAACTATTTCTGTTCTTGTCCCAGGTACTGAAGGTGCCTGATGCCTCCCCATCTGTCACTGGGGGAAGGTGCTGTTCTCATTTTGATGGTCTATAAACAGTTGATATGCAGAGAGGAGTCAAAACAAGAATTTCTATTTTAAGTCTCAGTGTGATCCCCAGAGAGCCACATCAATAGTAAGGGACAGAGCATGGCAGGGATAAGATCTCAAATGACTTTTAGCCCAAAACAGACACTGTAGGATGACAAAAAGTAGAGGAAACTAAAGAAAGACAGCGAGGGCTGAAAGCAACTTCACACTCAATTGCATTTAAACATTTGATTGATCTCTTTTCCCTTTCCACATCAAGAATTTGACAGGTAATAGATTAATTGAAAAGGACTAGTGTTGATAAAATATATTGTGCATTATACAATGTATCCTGTCAAAAATGTGCCTTTTTTTTCTTTTTGTTTTAAATAAAGGGTTTCTGGTTTGAAAACTAAGTCAAGACTTTCCGTAAGTGATCAGTTTAGAATGCAAACTACAATGCCTGTTCATTAGAGAGCATAAAAATAAAAAGTTATGCACTGTGCTAAGCACACCAATAATGCAGAACTAAATGCTGAAACATGGCAAAAGAGCAGATATACTGGAAAATGAGCATATAAAAGAATACTTCACTACTAACAAAGCACCTCTGTCTTTAGGTCTTTAGGTACAGCTGTTGCCATACAAATTCAATATTTAGCAGTCACCACCCTTTTTGCCTGAATGTCACTCATTTTGTTGCTCAGAGCAAAGTGACATTCATTTCTCAGGGATTATGAGTCGTTTACTTTTGGCAAACAGCAGCTTTAATAAGGAGCACAGTATGTAACTACAGTAAAACTTTAATATATCCGTATATATACACAGGCACATACATAAATTTTTCTACTGAAACCAGAAGTAAACACCAATAAATATTTATAAGCCAGATCATGATTTTAAGTGCCTAAATGACTGGTTAACTCCTACAGGGGGGGTTTATCACTCAAAGGAATATGCTTAAATAAAGTTTTATATTAAATACTTCGCAAGAGAGGAAAAATGAGGAATAAAGGACCTCACCAAAACCCCCTCCCCCCTCCCAAAGGAAAAAAAAAATTTTTTTTGAAATGCAGGTTACTTAAGCACTATTCTGGTTTTACAGCCTGGTTAAAATCTTTAAGAAGTCATTTAAACCTCGATGCGAAAGACCTAGGAGCGAAGTATTAATAGTGGCTCCTCACCTTGAGGTGTCAGTTCTGCCACTGGCTTCGCCTTCACTTGGATCCCTCAAAACAAAGTTAAGGTTGAGATTCAATGATAAAGGTGAAAAATAAAAGTTACCAAAACCTACATCTAAAACAATGTCATATAGCTACTGAACAAAAAAAAAAACAAAACAAAAAAACAAAAAAAAAAATTAAAATCAGCATAATAATGTCAAGCCTAACACTGTATTTTTCCCAAAGCTGAAATTTTAGTTTCCCTTTATGTAACTTCTTCCAGTATTGTAGAAGTCTTTCAATATTGTACATATCTTTCAATATGTAATTATTTAATGATGTTGTGTTTTGGGTTTTTTTAACTGATGATAAAATTAACACATTGTTCTCAACCTACTGCAGACAGAGCAATGGCCACATGTTAATTCCAGCAAGCACAGAGGAGCAGTCGATCAGGGTGGTCCAGCAGGGCTCCTCTCTGCACTTTTCTGGGCCAGGCCTTTAGATCTCAGTTGTGGAAGCACTTAGGTACATGCCTGTGCTTATGCACACTCAAGTTATTAAAAGTCAGACATGCCTAAGAGTTTGCAAGGCCAGCTGTTTGGAGCCCAGTTGAGAAAGGTTACTTCAATGTCTGCTTATCTTGAAGCAGAATCAGCTGTTACACTGACTTAGGTAAGATTACCAATGAGCTTGAGGTTAAATACATCTTTTATATTTCGTTGAGCTAGAGCTGTAGGTTACCAAGTAACTGTTTTGTGTTATGCTGTTTTAGCCTGAAGCAACTTGACAAATATCTATAGATTGTATAAGCCACCCAGGTATGTTTCTAGTGCTGCTGTACAAACATTTTGACACTAAATTTCAATTACCTGATTGATTTAATACCTCCAAAACACAAATACTTTAGCAGCTAACATCAGAGAAGCATTACTTGACACAAACCATTGATACAAAAAAATACTTCAACACCCCATCATTATGCAGTCTCATTGTGTATTTACTTTATATACTTACCAGAAAAGGCATTTACCTCTGCCAAATAGGAAAAAAAATACCCAGCAAAAAAAAGTCTTTCATGACACCTTCCAATCAAGTACGCTTTAAACCATTATTTCCTGAATAGTACAGAAGTTAAAAGGCATGCAGTTAATGTGATCCAGCTAAAACCACAACCCCCTCCCCTCCACCCATGTCATCTCAGCCACTAGAAATCTCAAACAATCCAAAGTTTAAATCAAAACAAAACCCAAACACACACAAACACAAGACAAAATATCAATAACTCTCCCCCAGCCACAAAAACCCCTAAAGGCCTTTCTTCCCTTTTTGGAAGTCTATACTAACACCACAGTTGATTAACTTCACTGGAACTTTTTTTCCTTTCAAAAAAACATAACAGATTGTTTCCTTGAACTAAGTGCTGGAGATACCAATAATGGAGGATCATAATCCTGTATCTTCAGGTTTCTGGAAGAAGAAAATCATCCACATGTTTTGGGTTTTTTTTAGGTCATCATAGTGTATGCCTCACTAATACCTCTTATCATCTCACCAGGTTAAATTCTTTTTAGGAAGAACATCATTGCATTTCTAGCTTTCTCTCTTTGCCTTTGCAATATCACCTTACACCATTCTTGCTACTGCTAGCTTAACTTGGCTTTGAATGTTATTTTTAACATAGTAACTATAGAATTGAGTACAGAACAGCATGATTCTGCAAAGAAAATAGAGTGCTCCAAGATTTAATTCTGTTATAAAACAGACGATAGTATGGTATTGACACATCCATAAGTAGGCTTAGGAATTATAGGTAAAGCACCGTCAGAAAAGAGGCAAACTGAAAATTAAGTCCCCCTTCTGGGAAAGCTGTTGTGACTACTAAGTCAGAAGTCATTTGATATTAAACAGTGTATTTCAAAAATCTTTCCCAGCACCTCTCCTCACTGGACTGGTAGCATCATCACAGAAATGAGTGCAGGTCCAGTACATGCAGGTTTTCTTCTTTCAGAATCGTGAAGTTACATTTGAAGAAGCTGGTAGCATGATGAAAGAGGCAGCATGATGCTGAAATACTAGTATTTCCAGACACCTAGACTCTTGTTCTCTTCTATGCTTCTCATTTACTCACAGATTTTAGAATTCCCTGAGACAATCTGTTAGTATCTGTTCTCTCTGTGTGCTGCAATAAAATTGAAAATACAGCCCTTTGCAACAAACTGCACCCAGTTAAAAAAGTAAAATGTCGCTAACATTAAATAATGACTCATTTTTAAGTCACTTTGCTTTTAACTGTTACATCTTTGTATTTGAGCTGTAAAGCACGAGTAAAAACCCATTTAAGTAGCATTCTCTTGCTCCTTTAAGATAAAGAAGCAGAATAGCCAGTCAAACACATGGTTACAACACACACAAGTAAAACGAGGCAGGTTCTGCAAGGAGCACACAGAACAAGCAGCATTCTAACTAAATTTACATTTACTTCAGGCTGAAACTGGAAATTCTCAGTGACAGCCCTAGTTGCGGCTGTGCCTTTCATTTTTTCGCTCTTAAAACTCGAGGTACTAACCTGCGGACAAACTTGGAAGTTATCTTGCTTATTATACCAGTTGATGTCCCTCTTCTAGCATGTGCAAAAGCACCGGTTTCATGTGATGGTGAGGCAGGCGGTCCATTGTAAGTGGCATTACGCCGCTCCCTTAGCTGCTCACCATGGAAAGTGCTTCGACTTGAACTCCCCCGAGGAAAGCGGGTTCGGTCTGGAGTGGTAGTGCTAATACTATGAGCAGATGGGGAAGCAGCAGGCACTCTTTGAGTTGCACTGCTGGGAAAACAGAAGCATAAATAAAGAGAAAGACTCTGCTAGAAATGCTCCTACATAACAACCACTTCTTAAAGATAGGGAAAAAAAAACCCCAAGTAAAACCCCAAACCTTGCTCTTTCTAAAATCCCAAATCTGCTACTGATTTGCTTTTATGATTTGCATTTAGAAATAATCAACAGATGTTTTCATTGTAAAATCAAATTATGTCAAGTGAAAACTAAGTACGCACAGATAACAAGATACAGGGAAAAGGTACAAAAGCCAGCAGTAAGATCTCTCAGAAGAATATGTTCATCAAAACTTTTAACACACCAGCACTCCAAAAAACTCAAGTATCATACTTAAGTAATCATCTGGCACAAATAAATCTATAAAGCAATTTGGATGTTAAGAGTAAGAGCAGCTATACTACGGTGCTAAAGCAATTTGGATGTTAAGAGTAAGAGCAGCTATACTACGGTGCTAAAGCAATTTGGATGTTAAGAGTAAGAGCAGCTATACTACGGTGCTAAAGCAATTTGGATGTTAAGAGTAAGAGCAGCTATACTACGGTGCTAAAGCAATTTGGATGTTAAGAGTAAGACTAAGCTTTTAGGTAGAAATGACTCCATCAATCTACAAAACCAGGAGGCTAACATTTCAGCACTTCACTTGAATTTACAGTGGCCTGAGTTGTACAGCCCTATCTAATTAGTTACATTTTTAACTGCTCAACTTTTCCAGAAGTTTCCAGGAGGAGGCAGTCAAGGAACTTCTTTAACCTTATGTAAACATGTGTGACGAACAAAATCAGCCTGAAATCATCTACCCACACTGCTTTGAGCAAGCTACTGTTTTGGAACAGAATGCAACGTAACAGTTTTTAATAGATTACAAAACTACTGAAGTATTCTGTGAACTGAACAGCAGCATTTCAAGGGCACAGCATCACGGAAATAGTAACCATTTCATTACCTTGGTCGGTAAGCTTCAGTGCCATCTTTGATGGTTGGCAGTGTAACTTTTATAGGATGACCAGAGGCAGACATGGACTTTTGATGTCGAGGCCGTGTTGATACAGCAGAAGCTACTGCAGAGCCTGCAGAAGATGTGCTACTTGCAGACATTTCTGTTAGGCTTTTACCATGGCAGCAAGGCAGGAGTGACAAACAAATGAAAAGGTAAAAGAAAGGTCAATGTAAAACTCCACGGAAAACAACTCATTTTTTAATTTTTTAACACAGTTTATCAACCTGTGAGATACAGAAAAACATTTCAGTAAATATTCTAGCCCTTCTTTTAAAGATGTACAATCTATAAAACATGCCTTATTTTCTTTCTTTTTAAAAAATGGATTGTTAAAAACTTGGTTAAACTATTTTAAATGATAGAATTTGGAAAGATGCTTTTGGGAAAAAAAAAAAATCAGAGAAATGTACAATAAATATTGAAGAAATTTTTTATTTGGCCTTTTGACATTACCTCCTTAAAGCACTTTAAATAGCTGTAATGGACATGCTCCATAGCTCACAATTTTATAAGATAAACAGCCCTATACTTTTCCTAATTTGAAAATTATATGCATGATTAAAAAAAAAAAAAATCAATCACAGAAACCTAAACTGCTATTATTAAGAATTTTTTTTTTGGTTCATATTACCTTAACAGTCTTACTTAAATAGCTTAAGAGTGAGATTTATTGCACGACACTAAACCTATCTTTTGTCACCCCACGTTTTAGCTAGGAACAGGGGTTTACCAACAGCAAGCATGAGCAAAGAATGAATTTTAAATGTCAGCAGTTGTGGCATTCTTAAATACAATAGCATTTAATGGAATGAGTGTAATTTAACAAAATTAGTGTTTTTTTCGCCCCATATACAGGTACAAATTTGTTATCATCACTACTAATGTATTATTTATGTCAAAAGATATCAAAAAGGATCAACAAGTCTTCACAACTGCAGCTTTGAGTGATTGCCAGGACAAGTGAAAATGGCTACAGTGTTAGGGCAAACCACCTGAAGTTCTCCACAGAACAGCTGCCTACTTAGTTGTCAGCATATTTACTTCACTCTATGTTGGAAGACAACCCTTGGCAATAAATGTGCTTCCACAAAAAAAACAAACCAAAACAAAACAAAACAGGCAAAGGCAGGTCTACACATTCAGTTAGAAATTTCATCCCAAACACAGACACTGTGGTGGAAAACAAGATGAAAACACACAAACTTTATGTACTTCAACCACGTATCATGATGGTAATGATTAATTGCATAACCTGCTGTTACTAGGCTTCAGTTCTTGTAGCCAAATGAATAAGCAGTGGAAGGATACCTGTTGTCCTTCCCATTCTGTATTGCAGAATAGCGATCTGAAGAACGCTCGCAAACGTAAGTGTTCCTCCTTGTCATTCCACTACCAGAAAATACATTATTCTAGAAGCAGATGAAGAGTAAAATTCAATTAAATAACTTTCTTCTGCTGTAGATTACGTTGTACAAAAATATAAGCATGGAAAGCAAACCAAACCAGTTTAAACCACTTATGTATATTCTTAATCTATCTAGTAAGTATTCAAATCACTAAATAAGATGCATCAGTCAAAAGACTAATACACAGGTCTTCAGATGTACCAGGTTAATCTTTTCACACAAATAATTTATACCACATCTACTTTTTTCCAATAGCTCATAGACCATGTCCTTACTGTAGCACTGAAAGCGTGCCAAAAGAAAACACAATCACAGAATGCCAGGTTGGAAGGAACCCAAAGGATCATCTGGTCCAATTTCTAATGATAGTGTAGTTGAAATAAAATGGCCCAGCACCCTGTCTTAAAACCTGACCAACATAGGGGAATCCACTATTTCCCTTGGGAGATGATTCCAATCTCTAACTGTTCTCATGGGGAAAAATTCTCTTCTGGATTCCAATTGGTATCTCCCCAGAAGTCTCTTTGTAAAAAGGGAGTCTCCACTCTCACGGTATCCACCTTTTATATACTGATACACAGTAAAGTTTCCTCTAAGCCTTCTCTTCTCAAAGCTGAACAGACCCAGTTCTCTCAGCCTTTCCTCATATGGCAGGGCATCCAGTCCTCTGATCAAAACAGAAAAAAACTGATTTTCTGATGACTGCTTTATTAAACATTATTATCCAATTCCCATGCATTGTCTTAACAAATCGTCTCCAAGATCAAGACCAAACTGGAATCCCAAAGAACACATCTGGATAATTGAATGGCTTCCCTGTGCAGATTAAGTTGACAACTAGAGCTCCAGCCTTACAGTTTGTTGCCTCCTAGTGAAAGAGCTCTCAAGAGAAAATGCAAATATTACTAATCTGCATCAGTCAACACAGAAATTATGATGGCATAAAGGTCTTGTAGCACCAAATACTGGTTGGACTTTCTTCCTATTACTAATTTCAGTTTGCACGCACTTCAAAGTACCTACAAACATTCTCCTCCCACCATGCACAGATTAGCTGCTGAAGAGTTGCTTTCAGTACATAACATATAATTATTAGTTTTTAACACAGTATATATTGAATTTGGGATGGGAGAGGTTTGCGAAGTGCTGACATTACATATTGATGCATGCTGGCAAATGATTTCAAAGCCAATAAACCTGGGTACTGTAGGACATCATCGAGTCTGCATGACTTACTGTGTGTCTGTGTCTCCCTCATCTACTCATTTTTGGCATCTACTGTACTCCAAGGTGGCCAGAATTTTCATACTGAATACAGCAGATCTCTTTAATAGCAAAAAGTATACTTGAATCTTAAAATTATGATTTATATGTATTTGCTGTTTGTTGCTGCTCTTCACATGAGCTGTTGCTCTTAAGTAGCGTTTTAAACACTAGGCAACATCTTTTCGTTCTGTATCCTAAACACTGATACTACTAAACATGAACTTCCACAAGGCAAAGTAGGTGCTTTCATATTATTAGAGACAGACTCTTCCACCTGGGGAAAAAAAAGGCGCCTGAGACAGCAATAAGGTAAAAATTTACACAACTACAAATGATACCACAACAGCAGAACTAGACAATTGTTAGATTCTTAATACAAGAATCAGGTTGTAACTCATAATATCAACAGGCAGGTACACTAGGGAACAAGTAGGTTGTTTTCCTTCACCTCACCCCATTTCTGAAGCGCAAGTAAAGTGGTTTCAGAAGGCTAAACAGATAAATCTACAGAGGAAAAAAGTTCAGGAGGGATCCAGATGAAATCTCCAATTCAGGAAGTCTCTTGACTGCCATGTAGATACATAAGCATTAGAAACCAATAGGTAATCACTTCACATTGGCTTTCCTTAAATATACACTATTTGTCTTGAAAGACTGTCTGCACTTGGGCAAACTGACATTCTCTGGCTTACTGTTATGTTAGTGTTAGAAAAAGTAAAGTTGGAGGAGGGGGCAGGGGGAGGAAAAGGTTTATTTTAAAAGACATTCACTGTAACCCATTTCTGTCTGCCAGTAAAAGTTACCAGAAATAGACTTTGTGGTTTATTCAGTAACCTTTATGTCTATAGTAACCTTATGCTGCAGATTTTAAAGAGAAAAACAACAAGCCAAAAGCAGACAGACTCACACTGGTAACTGCACTTGATTTCTTCCTTTCTGGACCCACAAGTGGACTTGCAGCCATCTCCCCTTTGGATCCCACTGTAGTGCTGCTAAGTTTGCGTGAGACATCCTTGTCCCATTCTTCTTTCTGTTCACTTTCCACACTATTCGCCTGAGCCCTTTTTGTGTATGACACAGCAGGAGGAATTGAGGGACCAACTGCCAAATAAAAACAGTATTAATAAATACCTAAAAATAATCACTGTACTTTTCTTGGCCAAAATAGTCTAAATATAGTTTCCCCAAGACCAAAAAAAAAAAAGGCATTTCAACAACCATGACTGCAAACTCAGCACACATATCAACCTAGTAAACTGGGCTTTGACAGCCTATGTTCTTTTTACCCACTTTATTTTCATTACCAATTTGTAGTTCAGAATTATTTCCCATTTTGGATCATTAAATAAAATCTGGAAGAGTATTTCAATTCTCATTTTAAATCCATTAAATTTGTGCGGTATTATGGAAAAAAGGAATTAGCAGATACTTTTCAAATTATTTTAGTACTTTTTGCCATATAACTTTTCCTCTAAGGATTACTGAAAGATCCTTTGCCCTCTGAAAACTACTCCGTTTATACTTGGAAAAAGTACAATTCCTTCTCCCTCATTATTCTTTAAAATACCGCAGGGCATATCCTTCATCAGTAGAAGTTTACAATCCCTTGAAATAAAGTCACATCAATCATGCTCACAATACCAAGTTACTTTTTTGGAAGAAAAAAAACCCCACTAAAACAGAGGGAGAATAGAGAGTAAGTTAAAAAATAATTCATCAGAGAAAAAGGCCAAATATTTTAGAAATATTTCTAGTGGAAATATTTCTTCTTCTATTGGAGGAGGGTAATAGTAAAATCATCTTTCACACACAGAATCATAGAATCCACTCTTGTTAAGCTGAGTCTAAAAACTGTTGAATGCAGGAGAATCTACTACTTTTCTTGAGAGACAATTGCAATGTCTTTCACTTAAAGTGTACAATGTGCACTCCTTTTTGATGTGGCCACTTTCACCCCAAAATGTTCCCTGAATACCTGATAAAATTATTGTCTCTTGGAAACAAACAATTTGGCCCCAAGTCCAGATGTACTAACACCCATCATGTTTTTGCTGCCTTTTGAGTTTATCCGGACCAGTACTTTGCCATTAATTCCTAAACATCCCCCCAAGCTCTTAGTGAGTCAACTAAGTCCAAAAAATTGAATCTGTAAATTACATTGACCCAGATTCGCCATGGAAGCGTTCATACAAATCGAAGCATCACAGTGTAGCATGAGGAGATACACAACAAATGCACAGAGTGGTGGACCTCCCAGGTTCACAAAACACTGCACATTTAGACTCAAATTGTGTATGTTACTTTACTTGTTGGAATGTCATCCCCACCATGATCACTGAACCGCCGTTGTTTCTGATTAGTTGATATACTCCGTTGGACCTTCAAGTGAGCAGGAGACTGCACAGAGCTGTTGTTGAGGTCGCTGCTAGGACGAGACCTTTGACCCAAGTTGCTGCTGGACAAGGACTCACCTCCTTCAAACTGTAAGAAAAAGTTTTTGAATGCATGAAACGTAATTCAACATTACTGGTACTTTTCTGGCATAACAAAGCAAAGAGTTCTAATCAAAGTTTGGTTTTTTTCTAATTTAAAGTTGCATTCAGAGATTAATTTTCTTCAAGATTAATTTCATAAACTCAGTCAGGGTTGGAAGGAACCACAAGGATCATCTAGTTCCCCTGCCATGCTCAGAGACACCCTACCCTAGGTCAGGCTGCCCACAGCCTCACCCAGCCTTGCCTTAAACACCTCCAGGGATCTGGCCCCAAACACCTCCCTGGGCAACCCATTCCAGGCTCTCACCACTCTCATGCTCAACAACTTCCTCCTCACCTCCAGGCTCAATCTCCCCACCTCCAGCTTTGCTCCATTCCCCCTAGTCCTGTCACTAGCTGATAGCCTAAAAAGTCCCTCCCCAGCTTTTTTGTAGCCCACTTCAGATCCTGGAAGGCTGCAGTAAGGTCAACTTCGAGCCTTCTCTTCTACACACTGAACAGCCCCAACTCTTTCAGTCTCTCCTCACAGGGTTAAGGTAAGAAATTAATGAAAGCTCAAAATAAAATTAGAATATTGACAGTGACAAAAACTCTGCTATTTTAAAACTGAAACCAAAGAATGGCTTTCCCCACCTTTACTTTTTTAAGCTTAAAAAACATTTCCAGCTTCTGAACAATTTCAGAACACACCAGATTGTCAGAAGGGTTAAAACAGCAAGTACTATGGATTTGAGGACATTTTAAGGCCTTCAAGACATCTCAGTCACTGTTTTGTTGATATCTAAGTTGTAAGTAAAAGAAGTGGAAACGGCAAAATATCCTTTTCCAAGTAGTTTGTATCAAGATCATTTCTGACAGATTCCCTCCATGCTCTGCTATCACAAGGGAAGTTTGGTTCAGAGTTGTTCTAGGAAAATGATCTCAAGAATGCACATATCAGATCTACACTATCTGGGGAATGAAAGAAGGTCAATGAAGCAGCAAAAAGAATATTCCTTCAAGAAGAAAGCTTCGGGGGTCAACTTGATTTCTTGAAAATCTCTGTGGTCCCTAAAGATCTACAGATGCCTCTAGTTACAAAGAGCCAAAAGACTTTTCTACAATGAATGTATTAATGAATACAATGTAATTTTTAAGTTAAATAATAAAATATGAGTGAGAAAGGATGTGCATATTTCTGAGACATAACAGATGTCACATCTTGGCAGTGAGGAGAATAATTGCTCCAGTCAAATTAACTCAGATTTTAGCTGTAAACACGTAACAAGAAGCTTCAGCACTTCGAAGCCATGCCACTTCATCTAGCTTTTAAAGAAAGCAATTTGACATATTTACAAGCAAATATGAAGATAGTATGTTCAATCTATTTCTGCATATGAGAACTAAAAAGATATCCAAGATGATATGAAAAGGGAAAGACATTATTAAGTTATCAATCACAGTTTTTTTTTTCCTCCAAGAGATGTTACAGAATAGTTCATACAAAACCATCAAAATATCCAACTCAACCAGCTACGAAGGCCAAAACAGAAGACATGGAGTAGCCAGCACTTACTTCAGGTGGTTTTCTACCTAGAAGCAGATAAGTAGCCATGACTTCATCGTACTTTTGGTTTACTAAGGATTCATGGATTTCTTCTCTTGAAAAGCCCATTGTGACCATGATGTCTACAAGTCAGAAAAGCAAGGTACATTTGTAGAGGAAATGTTTGCGCTTACTGACAACTTCACTATGAAACTAGAAAAAAAAAGATCCTTACAATAACAGGTAACTGGAATTCAACTCAACTGGCATCATCACTGCTGTGCAAAATCTAAAAGGCCACAGGTCTTTCATTGTTGTTTTCTTCTGGAAAACTTTCAACTTGGTCATTCGACACAATTCAAGATTAAATGCTGTTCATCAAATGCATAAATCACTGACAAAAAGAAACTATTAAAGCTAAAATACCTTTCCCTGGCCATAGCGGATAAATCCCATCACCTTCAGAACAAAACCTGTTTCCTTCTGCCTGTTGAATTCCATAAACCTATTTGTCTTTCACTGCAGATTCATGCCAGCTCAGTGAAATCACAACAGTAGTCACAAGAAGAGCATTGTAGTGAAATTTCTCATTTAAATAATTTTTAAAAGTTCAAAACACTGCAGTTGTACACTGAGACTGCATCTCCAATGGAAGAGTTTAGTTTGAGGTACAACATAAAATTGCCTATGTATTCTAGATGCAACAATATCCTTGTAAAATGTCTTACCTATTCTCTTGGTGTCATTAAAATCTGGTTCAGGCTCAGTATATGGCTTTAGTTCTTCTTCTTCATGGCCAACATTCATCCACCGATCCTTCATAATTTGCTAAGAAAAGAAATGAGCTTTAGGTCAATATGTCATTTACCACACCTGAAAAATCTGCACTGGCTGGTCTGGGGCAAAATAATTGAAATGAATCATCTGAATGCTGCTCTTTTCTTCACACCTTCCCCATCTTAATACCTTTTTTTAAATTTTACATTCTTCTGCTTCCATTAGCTCATTCTCCCCTGCTCTTTGCGTTCTGTAATACAATCCTCCTGCTCAAAATATCATAAAAAGTACTGAGAGAAAAAGCCCTGCAGTTTCAACACAGAAAAATCTGTCATTTGGTTCCCTTCATATCCACCATCTCTTCATCCCCTCTTGTTGAGTAACTGACACTCATTCATGCCCTCATTTTGGTTAAAGTCCCTAGATGTTACTACAACACTACTACAATAAATACCACCACCTCTGTGACAATAAATAACTCCTTCAAATAATAACAAAGGAAGTTTAGAAACCACAGAATATTTTGGGAGTGTGCTGATAGTTCCTAAAGTAATTAATTTCAAGGCTGCAATGCCAACTGGTCATCTTTTCCTATGGATCTTCTCACTGCACCAGACCTAAATATTTTCAAGGTTTGGCCAGAGGGCAAAATGCCCTCTTAAAACATTTCTCCTGCATTCTTTGGAAAACTTCCTTCTGCTGTGGTCCAGATCTCTTATATGCCTTCAAGCTGAAGTCCCTGAATCACCACCATCGTGATTTCCCCTTAAGGATACTTTCATCTTTTTAAACAGCTAAAAACATTTTCCCTCCCACAGCAACTGGCACATATCAGACTCTTCAAGGACAGGTGCTAATATCGCTCACTAGATTGATAGAAGAGTGAAACAAGTGCCAGCAAGTCATTTCCCACAGGCTCCAAATATTGCTCACAAACACCAAATTGAATTATTTCTCACAAAGAAGGAGCAAGTCAATTTTCCATTGATCAGACTGAATTCTTTGTTTGTTGTGCTGCTGCTGCCAAATGACAGACCCAAATAGCTGTATCCTTACAAGCACAATACAGAAATTTGTATTTGGCTCAGTTAATATTTTGCTAACAATAAGACTTAAAAAAAGAAATACTAACAGTTTTGCCATAAAACTGTTTTTTGGGGTTTTTTTCTGAGTGACATAAAGGGGAAGGAAATGTGAACATGTATTACTGTACTGCATTTCAGGCACACAGTGCACAAGTCTTCTTGACAACAGTTTATTCATGTATTTGTAGCCTTGCAGTATTTTAAGGCTCCCCCAAGGGTAGCATGCAATAAAAAAAATTACCATTTTTTAAGATACTGTTAATTACATCTAAGGTTTAAACACAATGAGGTGTTTGGATGACAGGAATCACACTGCTTAGATCCTATCTCCCTTTCTTGAGTTAAATAGACAAACCCAACAATTCTCACATTGTTTTTCATGTCTCTTCAGTAGGTGGGCTGCAGTGTCATGTAATCTGCTCTCGGTTTCCACCTGTTAAATGCCTTAACTTTTGCTAGCTTTTAACTACACGGTCTTGTAAGCACACTGAGTTACTGTACAACTCTTAAAACAGGCTCTTACAATCAAGCATTCTGAAGTGACACAAACGATCCAGTTCCAGGATGAATGTTACATGAATAGGCCAGGTATCTGTCTAAGTTCAGCTAAGCCTCCACTCAGCTGATTCAAAAGCAGCAGACTTTGTCAGGATATTTAAAGATCAACCCAAACTGACTTTCAACCAACTAGATATTGATAAGGTTTCCCTTGATTTTCAGGAAAACTACTTAATATGTGGCCTGGATGTCTCATTTGCTTTGCTACTCTTTGTAAACATAAATCTGCTCTGTGGGAATTTCAGTATTGCTTTACCAAGAAGTGAAGATTTGGAGGAAGGGGGAATCTGTTGAAATCTCAATACTTAAGAGAGATTCCCTGGACTTTCTGACAATGCATTTTTCCTATCTCCTCCAATGAAGATTTACTGCTCTACTACATTTTTTTGCTTCTAAACTGCATCCTCCCTGCTGCAATCACGCAAAAGCCTCAAAGAGCCATTTTAATAAAGATTTGCCTCATCCTTGCCAGAGGGAAAGTGCTAAGCCTAACCTATATGGTCCTGACCCGGCATCAGGCTCAGCTTTGATGCTAATGACACTGACAAACATCCTGAAAAACACGCATGGGAACTGAGCGGGTGGATGGCTGGGACTGAGAATATAATTAAAAGCCAGTGCACAAACAAAAATCCTCCCCACCTAAGATGACATTCTTTCCACTTTAAGAAACTCCTAATGAATATATACTTTTATTCTAAATATATATTTTTAGAAGTGCTCAGACAGAAGAGCTGGTGATTTCTTTTCAAGCCACATACCACAGCTTTCTAATTCAAAGGAGCAAACATGTGACTTCAGAATGATTAATCCCATGAAGTCTGATGTCTCTCTCCCTCAGCTCAGCATATTGATCAATGCCTGCTACCATCCATATTTGGGTACTGCCTCAAGATGCCCCATCACACAACATTCACTTGCTCCCTTCCATACAGTCTAATAACTACACTGATCCAGCAAGGCTGCTATCCTACACCTCTCTTCAGGATGGAATTTTAGAACCGGACAACACCACAATATCTAAAACAAAATTTAAAAAAAAAAGCAACCTGAAGAGAAACTGCCTAAAAGTGCAATAAGAGAAAAAATGTGTTTTCTCAAAACTGAAACATGGCACAGAAAAAAGCAATCCCTCACCATCTGCAAGTGACTATACTCTTATCATTTAGTCCTCTCAACAGTCATAAATACAAGATAATTAGCATCAGTGAAGCACCATTCAATATTTTCTGCAGTACAGATTATGTTCAAGTTGAAATTGTTTATACACAAGTCACAAAAAGAGCACTAGATTGAAGTAAGCTGCATGCAGAAAGAGCTCAGTAAATGCATGCTTGCTTGCACAGGTAGCATCTGTTCCAGGAAGTCTAACTCATGCCACTACAAATAAAAAGCTGCTTAAATGGGATTTATTTTCTGGAACACCATCCATTGCTGCACAAGCATGCCTAGAAAGATGAAACAAAAGTCACTGCTGATTAACTCATGCAAATACTATTTTAAAACCATTCTATTTATTTTCTGCTCTACTTTCATCTCTATGGTAAGTACAAGTTATTTAAAAAAAAATCTCTGTTAAAGAACTCACAAGATAGAACAGAGCAGCACTTACAGCTCTACAGAAAGTATTTTTAAAATATCAGCTCCAACAAAACCACCTCTTAAGAACACTGAACCTTTTGGACACCATGTAAGTTATGCACAGATATTCTATGAATCCTATGAAAGGGAAACCTAATTAACTAACAAAAAAAATGCAAAAAGCAAAGCTTAGTATAAATCAGCAAGACAAATTTTAGCTAAGGAGCGTAGCAGGTATTACATTGGCTTTCCAGCTACTTAGAAACAAAGCTACCAAAAAAGGGAGAAAAGAAAGGACTGAGCAGAAATAACCAACAATTATTAGCTTGTCATAGAAACTGAGTTCTTTGTATTTATCTGTATTATGGCATTACAACAAAAAACCCCATAGAGCTGTGTATCAGTTATTCTTCTTGAATCAGTATTTTTAAAGAAGTCATGCTGGAAATGGTAAGTCAAAAATGCTTATGGTAGGTACTGGTTTCGTTTTTTCTGAGAAACTCTACGCAAAAGGTTTTTACAATCTTGTCTGCTTTCCACACAGCTCCATTATCTGACTGAAACTGCACTTTGAAATGTTCTTCAATGATACTCTTTAGTCAGCTGCAAATAAGATTAAACTTTCATTCATTATTAGTTTTGATTTGTAAGCTGTATTGGTTTTGGGACATATTCTCTTTTTATGATTTTTTTGTTTGCTTTAAACCAAGACTTTTTGACTCTTAAACAAGGAAGAGCATTAACACAATGCCAGGTCAGAAGTGAACCCAAGGATTGCCTGGTCCAACCTTTCTAGGTGATAATGTAGTTGAAATGAGATGGCCTAGCACCCTGTCAAGCTGACCTAGACAAGAGAATCCACTGCTTCCCTCAGGAGATGATTCCAAGCTCTAACTGTTCTCATGGTGAAGAGCTTCCAGTCAGAATCTGTACCAAAGATGCTGACCTAGACAGGAGAATCCACTGCGTCCCTCAGGAGATGATTCCAAGCTCTAACTGTTCTCATGGTGAAGAGCTTCCAGTCGGAATCTGTACCAAAAATGCTGACCTAGACAGGAGAATCCACTGCTTCCCTCAGGAAATGATTCCAATCTCTAACTGTTCTCATGGTGAAGAGCTTCCAATTGGAATCTCCCCAGGAGTAACTTGTACCCACCAACCCTTGTCTTATCCTGTGTGACTCCTTGTAAAAAGGGAGTCTCCACTGTCATAGTAGCCACCCTTTATGTACTGGTACATGGTAATAAGGTACAAGGTACCAAGCCTTCTCTTCTCATGGATCAACTAACCCAGCTCTCTCAGCCTTTCCTCCTATGAAAGGTATTCCTGTCCTCTGATCATTACTCTGACCCTTCTTTGACACTTTCCAGCTCATCCACATCTTTTTTTTCGTTCAGTGTGCACCAAAACTGCACACAGCATCAAATGTGAAAGGTAGAGAAGTCTTAAGCAGTTATGGTATTTTATTCTCAGTCTGAAAGTGCCCCCAGAAAAAATTACTTACCTCCAAGCTGCCTCGCTTTATTGGATTCAGTACTAGTAGCTTCTTCAGTAGATTTTCACAGTCTGTGGACATATAGAAGGGAATGCGGTACTTCCCCCTCAGTACTCGCTCCCTCAGTTCCTTTAAAAGAAGTTTTAAGAGGTGAGCCTACTAATGACACTGGAGCTCTCAAGAGAGGAAAAGCCAAGCTTTCAGGCCCTAACTGTACCTTTAGATTCTGGCCGTCGAATGGCAATGATCCGCTCACTAACGTGTACAAAATCACCCCAAGGCTCCACACATCCACCTCAGGACCGTCGTATTTCTTGCCTTGGAAAAGTTCAGGAGCAGCATAAGGAGGGCTTCCACAGAATGTGTCCAGTTTATTACCAACTGTAAATTCATTACTAAACCCAAAGTCTGCAATTTTAATGTTCATGTCTGCATCAAGTAGAAGATTTTCTGCCTAAGAGAATGATAAAAGAGGAAAACAGACAATTTACACATTGTAGTAAGATAAAGAAATTAGTACATTATTATCAAGACATGAGTGTATATTGGTGTACCAATAAATGCAAAAATATTTTTTTTTTTTTTTTTATGGTTTTCTACCTGCGTCTTTCTTGCTGAACCAAAGAAGATAATCCCCCTGAATAAATTAAAAAGACTGAAAATTGGCTGTATTTACTCAGGAAACTCTCTTAAAAGCAGCTAAAGAGACCTGAAAGACAGTGAGTGAATCAACTATGGAGATTTTCTGTTCTGGAATAACTGACTGAGCTTTACACTTAAGTATCTAGATGTCTCAGAATAGCAGTTTCAGCTTCTCACAGGTTCATGCCAACTTCTGATGCAAAAGAGCATAAATCTAATCCCAGACATCATCTACCACTTTGGTGAGGTAAATATTAGAAGAGATTTAAGACTTGAAACAAACAAGATCTCTTCAAATTACAAGATGAAACACTTGAAGTTATGTGCTGCTTTTAGCATTCTGTACCAAAAATGTCTCTCCCCTTTATTATTTGCATTTGCTTTTGCAGTAACAGAATTGAGGATTTTAACACTCAAGTATTACACTGTGTATGAAAAAAAAAATGCAGGCATTGTGATGGTTTAGAACTAACACTTTAGCCTAGTTCCTAATTACAAACAAGAATGGGAATTTTCTGGAGACTTTTGAGTCAAAGGCAAATAAAGCTGGGGATGGGACACAGAATAATAACAACTGATAAATTTATATCTTCCCATTTGTTTGCTGAATAGTTTATACTTGGTAGCACAGATTTGCTTTTGCCTTTCTTCACATCTCTTTGTGGCTGTGCTTGCTTGCATGGCTCCTTTATCTCCTTTCTGACCTTCTGCTGGCTCAACTGACTCGTATATTGTGTCTCTTGAGGTACTGGGAAGGGAAAAAGGTGTAGGAGAAACTTGCCAGCAGCCCCTCTGGATTGCCCATGGTGGGGGAAAAGCTGAATTAATAGTACAAGGAGGTCCTTGTGTTGTTGCTAAATTGTAAATATATGTAAATATACTTTGCATATGTTTATTGCCTTCTATACTTTTATATACTTAGTCCACTTTTGTAAATATCACTTTCATTTTGCTTCCAAGTTCTGAGTTTGTTTGGCAATTTACTCCAGGGAGTAAAATCCAATTCATTGGGGTCCAAATCCAGCTCACAACAATTATAAGACTGAAAATATTAATGCCTGTGAATCATATATGTACATCACATATACAGAGGTGCAAGTCTTCAAGAACCTGGAGAGTCAGGTTAGAATGAGGTTAGAGAAATACAAAGACATCATTGGGGAAAAAAACTGCACTTATGAAAATGCAAGGATGCTGTGCAAAAAGTCCAGCACAACTGGACAGTATTTCCTCATCTAAATGAGTCCAGCTTCTGATATCAGCCAACACAGGAGCAGCACAGAACACTGCAGGAGTCCTTTTTCATGAGGAAGACAGACATGAGGCAGAACAGAAGATTCACTACATTGCCAAATACAGATATTTCCCATTGGATGTTGCTCTCAAAATTGAGCCCAGAAAAAAAAAAAAAAAAAGAAAAAGAAAAAAAAAGAGTCTGTTGGGATTAGAGAATCAGTAATCTGTTATTTGCTTTAATTAAAAGGGTAAACATTAGTTTGTTTAGGTCTGCTTGCTGATTTCACTTTTTAAAAAATAATTTCATTTACACTCAATGAACAGGAGACAATTAATTCACTATATCAAGTCAGTAGCTACACAACAGAATTTAGCCTTTATCCAGAGTAAAATACAGCCCATTTTTACAAACTAACTATACTGGAAAATATTTTATTTTCTCCATGTACAGCCTGTAATCTCAGCTGGTTTCAGCTGATGTGCCTGCAGACAGACTCACAGAGATATTTTCCAGATTTGACAGCCTTCTACATTACACTGCACAAAGACTTCATTTTCCTTGTGATGAAAACATCACTGTCAGTGCAGCTGCTCTGTGATTACAATAGCCCTCCTGGTTCAACAGTACTCTGCTACCCAAGTACCCCATGCTTTTAAGCTCCATACTCCAAACAAAAACACCAGAAAGTCTCTTTAATTTGCTGAACAGAAAGATATGTTCACTGGTTACATGTTCATAAAGTATTAACAGACACTGAAAAAAGGTAAGATAAATTTTGAGCATCACAGGATGAGTAAAGTTAGAATTGGTTATTGTTCTTTTCACACAAACTATTTATAATCAGAGTATTAGAAGACAGTTTAAAGAACCCAGAGGCCTTGCACTCCCTCCTCTTCTACCAGCACAGCCTAGACAAACTTGCATTTTCTTACCCATGTTCCTAGTTTAGTCTGAAGTAACTAACATTTGATGGAATGAATCCTTTCTGATACTGAAACTCAAAAAGGCTTGCCAAAAACTCAAAAAAATCCATTCTCTAAAGTGGTGCTGGACCTCGTAATGTCAACAACATCAAATGGTCAATGCATTAATACCACAGAGAAAATAAAAAACAAGCAGACGTGAATGCAGACAGCTTTAAAATTGTTTCTTCCTTCTCTACAGCTCCAGAAGAAGAGTTTTAAAGTGAGGCAGAAATGACACAATGTTTGGAAAGAGATGAAGTTAGAACACCTCTCCAAAGCCATATGTTTAGGCCTTTTATTTCAGGCACCTATTTTCCATTGGCTAGGCTGACCAGCTCTCAGTTACATCTAACACTGAACTTCTCAAATGAGTCCAGTGTAAGTCCATCCAAGAAAATGTGGAGAGAAAAGCAAAAACAGAAATTATTTTTGAGCCTGCCTGCCTGTCTGTCTTTCCTGTAGGAATGAGATCAGCAGCAGAGTACTTCTGGCAGATGGTAGAAGGGATCCCACGTGAGTGCTGCAAAGCAGTTTTGGATAGTCTTGTGAGTGATGCAGTGAGCTGTGTGTGCTGTGGAACTAAGAAATGAATGAGGGCTGGAGGCTCTAACAGGCTGTGGGAGAATGGGCAAGGTGCAGGCTGCTAAATAACTGTATGAGCTGATGCAGCAAGCCTCAGTAACGCAGCTGGGCTGAGCCAGCCAGTGCCAGATAAGCATGATGAGATGCCCGGCTCCCTGCTTCCAGCCAAGCAGAGGGCTGAGATAACCAGTGAAAGCAGCTTGTCACTTGGTGTGACCTTCTGGATAGCCTGACCACAGTGAATGCAGTAAGCTCCAGGGAGCCTGACGGAACATTCACCGGCTCCAAATCAACACCCAAGATGATGAGAAACTTTTTTAAACTCAAGATTTCAATGAGATCCAGCCCTTTCCTTCCTTGCATTCTGAATTGTGCATGCTGGCCAGACATCTCCATCATCAGATGACAATGGTCCTGGGGCAGGCAGGACTTAACAAAAAAGGATGTATCATCCAGCATCATAGGCACACAAAGAAGGGGGTAGATCAATAGGTCTTAAGGAACAGATTTGTAAGGAAGAGGTTGAGACCAAGCTGCAGTGTATTTAAGGGAAGTTAAGACAAAAGATAACTGTGGAAAAAAAAACCCTACAGGAATTATTCATTCCCAGCTTCCTACAAGTGTTTAGGTACGGTAGCAAAAAAGAACCTACAGCAGTGTTTTCACTGTAGATGTACAAAGCTATCAAAGCAAGAGCACAAACCCACTTTTAAGCAGATGAAGAGTTTGAATCTAAGTCCCATAATATATAAACCTGGCATGAAGACTGACCTGAAACTGCTGAACATGTATGTTTATACAGGCATACAAACATGTATGTTTAAACATACCCTTAATATGTTTATACAGACAGATGGCTAGAAAGCATCAAAAAAAAGAAGTTCAACTAATTTCTGTTTACCTTTATTTTTTTGCCTCATTTAAACACTAGAGAATAAACCAGAAGGTCAAGTGGATTAGAACCCCAATTTTTTTCTTATGAACCACTTAGGAAAGACTTATATAACTTACAATACATATTCTAACTGCAAGTATTTTAATGAAGTGGTGCTGAGTGGTATCTTTGAGCTTCTGCAGATTCAGTGTGTAGGTATCTGCATATCAGCAGGTATAATCCTTTGGAGAGATTGTCTTTTCCTTAAAGACAAAATTGGAATGGAAGTAACATATGTTCTATTCTTGTCTCTTCTCTGTTCAACAGGCAAGCTAGATTATTTTTGTGCTTCATAAAACTGAGAATACAGCATAAGTGATAGTTCCCTCATTCACATGTTTGAGGCATTCAGAAACAGTGGCAAGGATGAATATATAGAATGAAATTAAATCTATACCAGCATTAATTAAATCTAAACCAGCAAAATGAAAAAGAAGTTAACAGCCTACCTTGAGATCACGATGAACTATGCATTTCTGATGGCAGTACTGCACAGCAGATACAATCTGAAACACCAAGATGATCAATGAGATGTTGTATTTCAGTCTCAGAATAAGTTTTTGTATATCATTTAATTATTTAGATACGATTCAACACAACATAAATTAATAAAGTTTCTTTTAAGCTCAACTTTTAAAAAGTCCCTAAGAGAAGCTAATTTTCTTATTAAAAAAAGAGGGAAGTTCAATACATACTTCAAGTTAACAGAAGAAACATCTAGTTTAAGTGCAATAACTACCAAGCAAATCATTCCACCCCTAAGCCAACAGCTGGATGTACTATCTCAGATTTTATCTTCTGAAATAATTGCAGGGTATATCTGCAAATCATCCCTAACAGAATTTTCATTCAAACTTTCATATGCATCCTTCATATATGCCTAACAAAAAAAATGTATAAAAGAGCAGGTTCAAAGCAGGTTTTCTACAAATTGATTATACAATCTTAATTCTGTAAAACAACAATCCTTTTTCATCTAATTAAATCTTTTCACAAAATAATCACTAAAAAGACAGTAAGAAAAAAGATCAAAATGAGACAGTCTGTAATTAGAATATAAAAAGCTGTTACAGAATAACCTTCATACAAAACAGTTCACTGACTGACATCCCTAGGACTTGAGGAGAACAGCTTGGGGGGTGCTGGTTGATGAAGATCTCAACAGGAGCCCAGAAAGACAGCTGTGTCCTGGGCTCTATTAATGTAGGTGTGACCAGCAGGGCAAGGGAGGTGATTCTTCCCCTCTAATTTGCTTTCATTAGACCCCACCCAGAGTTTTAAATCCAGTTCTAGTGTCCCCAGCATAAGAGGGACATCAAACTTCTGGAGTGGGTCCAGAGGAGGGTCACAGAAGTGATCAGAGGGCTGTAGCGCAAGGGGACAGGCTTTTCAGCCTGGATAACAGAAGGTTCCAGAGAGACCTTGTATTGGCCTTCCAGTAGCTGAAGGGTACAAGAAAGCTGGGGAGGGGTCTCGCAAGGTCTTGTAGTGATAAGATGAGAAGGAATGGTTCAAAGCTTGAAGAGAGCAGATTTAGACTGTGTATTAGGAAGTGACAGTGGTGAGACACTGAAGCAGGTTGCCCAGGGGAGGCTGTGGATGCCCCCTCCCTGGAGATATTCAAGGCCAGGTTGGATAGAGCCTTGAGCAATCTGGTCTAGTGAAAAGTGTCCATGCTCTTGGCAAGAGAGTTGGAACTACATGATCTTTAAGGTTCCTTTCAATCTAAACCATTCTATGAACCTATGACACAGCAATACGTGTCATCATGTCAACATCTCTAGATAGAACATCTGTTAAATTCTAATTCAAAAAGAGATTAAAATCTCAAGTGAGTCACCAAAAAAAAAAACCCAAACCCCAAAACTGCCTCTTGGGAACATCCGCTACAAAAGTATGCAAAACAGTCTTACTATTTTTAGATAGGACGTAGGAAGCAGATATTTTTCTCTTTGGGGAATTTTTTTTCCACTCCCATCTTTAATAAACATAACCACAACAATGAATTTAAGTTAAAAAAAAAAAAATTACACTCACGCTTAAGGAGTTTTCAGGTAGATATAAATAGAAATGCACATACGAAAAAGAGTGAATGCTAATTTCATACCTGTCTGAATTTTGAACGAGCCTCTTTTTCTTTCATTCTTCCATGTGCAACTAGATAGTCAAACACTTCCCCTAAGCATGACAAAGACAAAAGCCATCAGTCCTATTGACAGTTTTTGACTGCTGTGCACAATCAGATCATGTTTGAATACATTCCCACCTCCACCTTCTTAAAGGGAAAGAAAACAGAAGCAGCCAAGAAAGACTTTTTGTTGTTTGTGTTTGATTTCATTTTTGAGACAGGTTAACAGTCAAGAAATATGAAAAAATGGAACTCTACATACTAAAAATTCAGTTTAATTAAAAGAAAAAAAAAAAGTCTACTTTAAAAACACCAAAACAAGAAAATTTACTTCAGTCATGAAATACATTCACAGTGGGAAGCAAACAAACCCTTATGTACCACAATTGTTCCACCTGCATTACTTCTAATTTCTTGTTTTCAGTAAAGCTGCTCAAACACCTTTCAGATCCTCATCTCTGCCCTGCCTAACAAGCAAGCTGGTCACTAGCCCCTTGCTGGATTCCCTTCCACACATACAAACATTTCTCACTCAGATGCTAAGCAGCTTCTCAAGTAGGCACCCACCATCCCTCTCCCTCTTGATGACTCTGTTGGTTCCCTTCCCCATGTTCCTTATTCCCATTCCCCAGACCTGCCTCTCCGAGCGCTTTGGCAAACATTTTCAAGATAACACTTAGGCACTGGTGGCTGCCTAAATATAGCAGATAAACTCTGAGTTAAGTCTTTGCCAGAAACAGCACCAGATGATCTCCTGGTATTCCAGCAGACACCTCGGAATGGGAACTATCCTTAAGCACAAACCTAATAGGTTACTTTACACAATATGATGCAAGCAAGAAAGCCTGCCCTAGGAAATCTGCTAGGACTGTTGTGGAGGCCAGATTGGAATAATCCTTTAACTATAAAATCCTTAAATCGTTCCCAAGCATGCAACCAGCATGGTTTTCCATGTTTCAGTCTATCCTTAATGCAGAATTAAGAATTCACTTACCCCCACTGGCATATTCCATTACCAAATACAATGTCTTTTCAGTTTCAATAACTTCAAATAATTTTACTGCAAGAAAACAAATGAGAGAGAAAAAGATTGCAGCAGGGAGTAAAAATGCAGCAGGAACAAAAATTATACTCATAAAAGGAGTATAATTTATGGCCAGTGATAACACTAATCCTTAAGAAAACTCTCTATCCTTTAGCTTAGCATTCTTTTGAGGGGGGGAAAAATAAGCAAAATTAATTTCTACATCATGGTTGATAATAAAGCACATTAATCCACATTTTTTTTCCAGAGGCTTATGCACACCGTACAAACAGGTCCATGCAGAAATTAAGTGTTTAATTTGACAGAGGCTTCTTGAAGATCATACAAACCTTCCCTGTTTCACTAGTGAACTGCTCCCAGTTAGAAATCTGAGTGTCTGACCAACTAAAGGCTGAGTGGGTACCAAAAACTTTTAAGTCTGAAAGACTTTCCTCAGATTGTAATAGGAACCACTCACTTTGAAACAAAACACACACCACCACCACCACCCCCAAAGGAAACAAATAAACAGCAGAAGCCAAAAGTGCTGGAAAAGCAACAAACGATTCAAGGGATGGGAAGGGAGTGCCTAGCATGTAGTAACTTGTACACCTCATCCATACCTTGTATGCAACAAGCTCTCTGGCTGATTCAGGACCACTGACTGTGTCTGGAACAAGAGTGTCCAGCCCTCCTCAGCCAGAAGAACTGGCATCACAAAGTAGGGCCCTGAAGCTGTGGGGTAGGTGAAAGAACTAAAGCAGAAAGGGAAAATGACATACTTTTGTAATTCTAACTTTCTAGAAATATCAGTCAGCGGGAGTCTTTCCTAGACTGAACTAATGGACTTTTGCTACTTCCAAAGTCAGTCATGATTTTGGACCTCAAGAGTAATTTCAAAGGAATAGAGGAGCTGGGGCCCTTAGACTGAAGCACCTGGCATCTACTTTGTGTGAAAGCTTTCCTGGACTGGGCAGTTTATCTCCTCAGAGCAAAGTGTTTGATTCACTAAAAGGAGGTAAGACAATGAAATGTTTCCTGAATGCTGTCTTCTTATTTCCAAAAAACAGCTTAATGATAAAAGCATAGGAGTAAAGTATTTTCAAATAAAGCCAGAGAGTAAAACCTAAACAGTGTAATACAAAAAGTTTGCAGAAATGCAGGGCTCCTACCAATATTGGGATGATTCAGTATCTTCATTATTCGTACTTCTCGAAACAACTGTCAAGGAAGCAAGACAATTTTCTTAAGAGTGTGTTTATTAGGGAAAAGTTACACAAGATCTGCAATTTTAAATGGGGAAAAAAAAAAAAGCCACTGAAAACAGCATCAGCAGAAAATACAGATAAACATAGTGTAGTGAATTCCAGAAAACATCTCATACACTATATAAAAATAACCATTACCAGCTACATATCAAAACCAGACTTATTTTTATGCTTGCTACAAACAGACACAGCTAAGTCTTACAGCCCTTTCATGGGGGTTCATATTGATCAAAACCAATAGATTATTCACCTAAGTTTTTACTATCTCTTTGCTGGTAAAACATGAGTTTGATGAACTGTTTTTTTTCTGTAGGCACTACGGCAAGACCTACTTGCACTTTGTATCCTTTATATACAGCGAATGGAAAGGGAATGGTTTTGTGAATGACCCCATGCCTAAAACCACTACATTATTTGTCTTGTTTTACCAGTAATACTCAATGGCAGTTGAAGGCCTAAAATTTTTCTTACCTACATACTGGAGTCTCGTTCTCTGGAGATATTCAAAACCTGCCTGGATGCATTCCTGCATGTTTTACTTTGGCAGGGGGGTTGGACCAGATGATCCCTCAAGGCCCCCTCTAACAGTCTGTGATAGCATCTTTTGTTTCACTTACACTTGGAATGATTTAGTGAACAGTTTTTATTTTTTAAAAATACAGCTTGTTTATCATGAAAGCAATTATCCCAGATATAAGATTTTCATGCTTGTTTCTCCAGAAAGTTACAACATTTTTTACTTTCTCGTTGTTAAAAAAAGAGATAAACCCACCTAGCTCTCCAAGTGCAACTTCCAAGCTAGGTAACAAACAGGCTGTGCGAACAGCACAGGATTTCCCCAATATGTTTTGTCACACACTGCCTCCGTGGGTCCCTCTTCACTAGCTCAAACATTAGCAAATATATTTGCTTATTACAGGATACAGGACTTAAGGAAAGCAAAGCTTTTGCACAGACTCTGCATGGCAGGTTGAATGAAAAAAAAATCCTGAAAAATTAATACTCAAAAAATAGTACAAAAGAACAGCAGTAAGCCTTAGCCCCTCTCTCTCATTCTACAGCTCACAGACAGCAGCACTTTGCTCAAATAACTCAAATAATGGGCAACCTCCACTAGGACAACACAGAATTTCTGTGCCTTAGCCAAAACCACACATCCATAGTTAAAAAGGAAAAAAAAAACCAACCCAGCCCAAACAACCCAGGGTTTTGTTAAAACACTAATCGCCATGGTTATGAAGGACTTCTGAATTTCTGTTTACAGACAAACAAAAATATTCTGACTACTTTCAGTCATTTTGCAAATTCTATACACAAAAAGTAGTTGCCAAAGGTCCCTTGAGTTGAACAAAGATTTTATTAAAGCTGACAGAATGTAAAAACAAAGGTAAACCCTCCACAGTAAAGGCTTAAAAAATCAGCACTCTTGAAAGTCCACATAAATCAATTACCACACTAAAGAAAAATCTTTTACAGCATTAGGTCTTGATTTAGCATGCAGACAAAGCACTTGTGTACCTAATTAGATACAAATTTTACTGTTAGTGAAGAGCAAACTTAGAGGAGAAAGAAAGTAAAGCAGCAACGCCTAGATGGAAACCACAGAGTCACTGTCCTCAAACAAACTGCTAGTGCACATTACAAGGACAGGAGGATATCACTGTCTCCCAAGGTCTTACATACATAAAGTTATTTGCTTAGCAAGATAAAGGGCTCAAATACTTCTGTCAACTGAGTGAAAGATCACAGATCAGCTGTTTGTAGAACTTCAGATGTTATGATATATTCTTACCTTTTGCAGACTAGTAGGGTTTAGTTGGGTTTTATCTATGATTTTCACAGCAACCTTGAAAAAAAAATAACAACCAACCATGGATTATTGAAGTCAGGAAAAAAGTTTGAGCAGAACTATATCTCATTTCAGTAAGCAGGAAGCATAGGTGTGTCTGCAAGACAGGCACATACATATACTTTTATGCATTTCATCACGAAAACTTCCCTCACCTATCAGGATCTACCAGCAGCACCTCAGAACTTTTGTCACCAGATGGTACCACCAAGGAATCAGTTTTACCCTTCTGTCAGTGTTAGGACAGAAAAATGTTATCCTATCCACTGCAAAATCAGGTCCTCCAAACATAAGATTTATTAATCAATAGATTTTGATGTTAATCTAGCTCTATCAATATAAATTAAATCTATTAATAGATTTCAGTTTTAGAAATGCTTGTGGATGAACAGACCCCCTTCAAGTGTCAAAACCCCTTTGAGGTGCAACATCCTTTTCAATCTCTTCATCAAGAGTTTTTTTAAAAGGGGTGAATGGTTAGAGGGAATAAACTCCAGCACCTCAAGTAGCTTTTCCTATGTCCCCAAACAACCTCTTTGAATCTTCCCTTTATGATGACCAAAAAAATTCCTATTCAGAAGAAAAAGGTAAAAGAATAACAGAAACACTTATTAGAAACGCAGCAAAAGAGAACACAAAATACACTGTCAGCCTTTTCTTTTTCTGAAAGGCTTACCTCTCTTCCAGTAAGCACATGCCTTGCCAGTTTCACTTTGGCAAAATTTCCTTTTCCTATTGTTTTCAGTAAGCGATAATTTCCAATGTGAGGATGCTCTTCATTGGTAGACGTAATGGAATTTCTACATCTGGGGATGTTTTGTCTGCTACTCGACTTGATAGGTTGGACGTGTGGTTCAGTGTATCCATCCACTGAGGTATGCTGGAAGGCAGACAACAGAATTTAGCTACTTGGACTTTAGGCAGTTGAAGAACAGACTAAAAGCATAGAAAGGTGTAGAAGACAGTAACTTATTTACTTTTACAACATAGCTGAGAAAGCTGGATGGTAGCCATAAGTAGAACAAGCTGTCTCTGGGCAGAGTTTGATGTATGTCTCAAGGAAAGTCAGCTCCAAGAGCAAAACTAGAGACACCTAGCCTGTAATCAATAAACTACTATAGACTTTTTTTTTTAATTATGAAATTATGCCAAACTACATCACAAATAAACTTGTCTCATCATAACCAAGTTTAGTTTATTAACAATACACAGTAGAAAAGAATATTTGTACTTTGGCATATTTGGAAATAATATTTCACTATGGTTTTTTTTTCTTATTTTTCTCTAGTTAAATGCAATTGTAGGAAAAGCGTTTTGAGAATGCTCTGTTCTCAAAACCTGCTTGCATCTTTTTAGAAGCCACAGTAGTTTTTATTCAAGTAACTAGCAAGCTACATCTTTGCTTTAAAATAATAATCTATTCTTAAAACTCCATGCAAGCTCATAAATACATTTTCAATATGAGAAAGCCTGAAGAACTTCAGGATGTTATTTTTAATACATGCCAACACATCATCCCACATTAAACGTTAGTCACTGAAATCTGCAGTGCTTCTGTACTCCCTTAACTTCGAAGTATATAAGGGGCACAATACAGATGGGGCTTGGCAATGCTCCAAGGAGAAATCAAAGCAACGGAAGATGTCAAAGGGGTGTTAAGCGTCTCAGTATCTCAAATGCTTTCTAAACACTGGTGGCAGATGGGTGCAAATGTTTAACAGGTAAAATTTAGCCTCTAATCTTTAAAGTTATAGATTTTGAGGCAGGCAAACACTGTAGGTAGAAACAGTGTCTTCTCAGGCCAATTTTTAGATTTTGGAACAGGCATGCTTATTCACAGCTCAGTCAGATCCCGCTAAGCATAAAGCAACAACAAAACTCAATTGGCACCTTAACAATTT
The DNA here is from genome assembly GCA_013396835.1 of Psilopogon haemacephalus. Classification (NCBI taxonomy): domain Eukaryota; kingdom Metazoa; phylum Chordata; class Aves; order Piciformes; family Megalaimidae; genus Psilopogon; species Psilopogon haemacephalus. Next base: position 1,330,856 of record VWZI01023910.1, on the reverse strand, counting down.
CCCTTTGTCCACTGCTTCAATCCAAAAGCGTCTATCTTGATACCTTTTTCTAAAGAGCACTAACTGAGCCTGTTTCTTTCGAGACCAAAGGTTTCTAATTTTTGACCTTCAGCTGAAAGCAGGGTCAGAAGGCAGTGAAAGGTTTCACTGTTTTTCACAATCCCCAACCTAATTGTGGTCTATGCTGATCTCAGGTACATTTCATTCTTTATGCAGATAGTTACTTTCTTATATAAAATGGAATTTAAAGCAGTGCTTCCTATTTCGACATGCATTTATCACAGACCGAAGTGAATCCCCTCCTGTAAACACCCAGGCTTACAGATACTCCCACTAAGTCAAGCAGAGTTATTCCAGGACATAACACATAACAGAATTGGGAAAACTAGCAAACAGCTGCAACACAACCAGGAAAAACAAGAAGCAAACCAGAATGTTCTTCCCAAATGGAGCACAACTCTGCTTACATCACCTCCAGCATTATTAATTATTCACTATGGCCAGGAGAACAGTCTTAAATATAATTTCCTGTTTGTTTGTCTTCTCACTACCTGAATCTCCCTGTAGAATAGTACCATACCCCCACTGCTAAACTCTTTCCCAAATTACTGCAGAACCAAGCAAGATAAGCATGTTGAGATTCTGTATATTAGACACATTTATTCAACCATGAAATAACATGTTAGCAATAGTATTTATCCTTTAGAAGCACAGAATTAAAATGCTTTCTGTGAACTTGGAAAAAAAGGATCATAAGGAGAGCTCCAGGCAAAGGGGGCTTGAAACACTCCCTCAACACTGATTTATCATGTGTATGGCTGTTGTCCAGAGCACAAATAAAGACTTGATTAAGAAAATACTCTGCAAGATCACTATTTGTTTGGTGCTGATAATGAATATCACAGACATACCTAGAACCCCATCCAGGGCTACAGTATTCTAGTACTCTACAAGCAAGCTTTAAGTCATTAAGCCCATTTATGCACACAATTAGATCTTCATTACTTGAAATGAAATGCCTACCAGGAGCATCACCAACCCTACTGTCAATTGCCAGTTTCATATGCTTCACAGGATTAGACTACTTCCAGTAAGGACTTGAAGGTATCTTGCAGACAGGCAGTTAAATAAGCAAGCAAAACCAACACCACAGGGCAGAGCAAAAGATGGCTTCACAAGACAGATCAATCCAGTGCAGACTTAATGAGAAAAGCATTTATTCAATGCTAACAACAATATAACACAGAATAAAATCTGAAGGAAAAAAAAAACAAACCAAAACAAGTAGCAAGGCTCAGGGACACGACAATTCTCAATTTTAGTATTTTTGTGGCAGAAAAACTAAGCCCTTTTGGACAGCTTCTTAATTATTCTCTCTTAGATTATCTTCAGAGTCAACTATTCTCCCCAAGGATGACAGAAAACATGCATAAGGGTCAAAGTTTCTCAGTTTGTGAGCCACATACACACACACATATATAACATAATTTCTGAATCTGAATGGCACTGAATGAAATTCAAATTACTCTTCATGAGTCATGCAACAGGCCTCACTTTTGCACATAAACAGCTAGCTACTATTGGAAAGTACAGAGGAATTTAAACAAGAATCTCATCAACTAGAAATCAGCATTCAAGGAAATCAAATCATAACAAGGTTAATATAGTGAAAAAATAAATTAAATTAAATTAATCAAATCACATTAACAACATCTTGGAGATTATTTCCAAGCAATGCTAAAGCTGAATTCAACAGAAGCATGCAATATCCACGCTGTCTAGAAAGACAGGTTACGTAGCTTTAAGATGCTTCTGGTCCATTACAATACACTCATTCATTATGCATCAGCTACTATGTGACTATTTAAAAATGCCATTTCAGAACAATCCCTAAATCCTGAGACATTTTTCAGGATGCTGCAAACAAGTGGACTGTAAAACTGCCACTCTCCTTGAAGTCCACTGCCATTGAAAAACAATTCCAGCTAACAACTTGCATTTCCTACACAGGATTTTAATCAGAGATTCTGGTATTTCTTTAGACACCTTCATAATATATATGTAGTGGAAAACACTATGTTACTACTACATCATAAATGTGACTCTCTGTATGTTCAGTTAGTCAGTGTGAAGTATCTAGAAATGAAGAAACAAAACCAAATGTTTGTTAAAATAAATTGCAAAAACCAATCAAAAGAATCACACAGAACAAAACCCACCACCTTTTCAGAAATATAAAAAAAAGTAATTCTAGCATTCAATTTTAGATTGTGCCTGAAGACAGCTCAATTAGCAGTTATCAGTACTACCTATGTTTGTCCCTGACACATTCCCTGAGAGTTACTGCAGAAAGTCAAGGGCACTAAAATCACAAGAGAGTTAACCTGACCTATTGCTTCCCTAAGACTCAAAGCTATCGTTTTCCTTGTGTACCCAGGGCAGCTCAGCAAGAGCAAGATGACCTGATGCCCAGACACATTATCCTTGAGAAAGTACAGAGGAACTAACCTCACCAAGCAGATAAAAAGTGCCTGCTCCACAGTTTTACTTATTCAGCATCTTTCAGCCACTGGAGGAGTATAACCATGGATTGTTACGTCTAACTAAACTTAAAACATAGCCTACATTAACTGCTCTTACAGCTTAATCTTAGAAGTCCCCAAACCATTCCACTCACCAAACCACAGGGTCTTCCTCAAACAACACTGAAGGCCTCTGTAGCCCTCCTGAGTAACAGGGTAACTGCTCAAAAATACATCTCACAACTAAACAAACATCTTAGTCCTGAATTTTCCCCCTCTTGAATTACCATGAGACAAATTCCTTGGTACAGCCAGACAACGGAAGCAAAATATGCACAAGGGGTGCTAGAAGAAGCACATCATCATCCTTCTTTCTCTCCAAGATTATCTGCTGTTCTGAACTTCAGCTTCTTGTAGCCAATTTTCATATTCATAACTCCAAACATTGTCAAGCATGTGCCGTACACATGAGCATTTGTAACAGCTGTCATATTTTGCAAGGTAATCAAAATGGCTAGCACAGACAGAGGGAGTCTAAAGGGTTTAGAAGTTCATCTTCTAAACAGCTCTGATCTTCAACAGCTTTGATCCACAACACAGAGGAAGGAAAGGGGAGAAAGATGAGAAGTAACGTCCTGGCTATCCAGCTGTCTTCATGTTTTAACTGCTTGCTGCCCGTAACCCACGAGTTTCTAGCAAACCACCTTAAACAAGTCTATTAGTTTTGCCGAAATAAGAAACTGAAGCAGAATTTTTTTTGTTTGTTTTGTTTTTTTTCAGATCTTGGCAAGCCTCAATATAGAAACCAACAGAAATGTTCCAATCGGCTTATTCTGCATCTCTTATCAAGAGCACCCAGAGGGCTAAGTTTACAGGTATGAAGCATGGTGCACCTCTGAACTTCACAAAATGACAATGCCTGACCCGTTAGTTAGTGCCAGAAAAAAGGGATTCAGTCCTCTTCAAAGTAAACCTCAACCGAGCAAAGCCATAGCTTGCTCTCATCACAGGTACCTATGTATGTCATAGTCCAAATAACAGACTTCAATCAAAACTTTAACATAGCACTATCTGCTCTAATTTTTCATCCCTCTCAGACACGTGAAAAAAGTGTTTTGGAGGGTACAATTTAAAAGATTGAATGTATGCACATGTGACTCTTCCTAATTTGTTATCAGCAATTAAATGCATACCAGATTGAGAAAGCATGATAAAAACTGTTAAAAAGCAACCAAAAATCCATGGCAATCAATCTACTCCACTGAAACAGGATAACATGCAGGACTCAGCCAGGGGAAGGAAAAAACCAAAAAAACACAAAACCAAACACCACCGAAACCACGCATACAGAAAAACCAAAACCATCCACAACACCACCAAAAAAACCCCAACAACCAACAAAACCAAGAAACCGATACACAGAGTGTGAGGGGAAAAGTACATACAGATTTTTATCAGATACCAAGGTCAACGTATGGCAGAGACACAAAAGAATCAGACAAAATAGTGATATTTGTCTTGAACTTGTACCCATACCCCAGGCCTGCTCATGCAGGATTTCCAAAAGTGCACAAAGAAAATAATCAAACACATGCAGTGTACATCTTTCTGTTTATATCTGATTTACATAATAAATAAGAATTCCAGGCATGAGCTTTTCAAAGAGCTTGAAGCTATCATCAGTAAGAAACAACGAATTTGAATAAAACTGGTCTCAGTCGAGCATATAAGGAACATTTACATCATCAGCTAATGAACTCTGAGAAGCATTTTATACATTTAAAAAAAATCTGAGTTATAAGCATAGAGTTCAATAAATAGTAGCAGATGAGCTACTAAACAGAGTAACTTCCCCTTACTCTATTTTTTTTACCTCTTTCCTTATCTTCCCAATTGTAATATTTTAAAAAAGCTTCAAAGCAAACAGTAAAACACTTCTATTGCAAGGCAAAATAAAACCCTTTAAAGTCAATACACAATAAAGAGTCTTTTCTAAAAGTAGACATATATATGCTGGTGATAATGCTCAGCATAAGTTTGCTCGAGTTAATCTTATTCTATGCTTGTAACTATGGAATCAAAGCCCCTTAGAAGTTTTGGTGGCTTTTCTTGTTTTGTTTGGGGGTTTTAAAGGGTTCAACATAGTTTTGTGAGATGTATCAGAAATATGTTTGCAACTTTGAGACAGAATTGTTTTCCTAATCACAAACTGCTCAGGATGCAGTGTTTATAGCTCCATACTTGAGGCAACCTAGGAGAGAAAACAAAGCCCATGATCTACCAGTACTGCCAATGCATGTCTCAAAAGTTCATAGACAATGCTCTTTAGAATCCTTTTAATTATACAGTGACACTAACCTGTCATAAATCCTGTCCATATTATAATAAGCTTGCCCTCAATTTTTATTTTAATACAGCAGCAATGCCATATGAAAAGGAAGAGTTCATTAAGACATGGAATCGCTGACAAATTAAAGGATTAAAAAAAAAAAAAAATTTAAATGTACTGGTCCTGCCCTGAGCAGTCAGTCAAAACATTTCAGAAAAACAAATACCTTCACTGCATTAAATCAGGTCTTGTAACCTGAACTCTGCCACCATGCTTCCTCCTCTCCCTGACTCTAAAGCCTTCAACCCAGCCAGGCATGCAGGTGCAGAAGAACAGGACCTTCCTGCCTTTGTTCCATTTCACTCAGAATTGGCACAGTTATCTCAACCTGGCACTTTCCTTCCTGACTCATCCCAAACACACAAACAAGATTTTCCAGTGCTAATTCAGGACAGTCAGCCCATATCATCACCATTGCTATAACAAAACTAAACTCTCCCTGTAGCCCCAGTGGAAACATCTGCTAAAAGCTGATGCAGTAAACCACAGGTGGAATTGAGGGCAACAACAACAAAGTTTTCCTAAAATCCTCTTACATTTGCTCCTATTTTGCTTGCCATTTAGTACAGTGCCGGTAGCTAAAGTCATTCCTACCGAACAGTCCTACTTTCCTATCTTGTCAAAATAGAATGGTTAACATCCCTCACCCATGAAACCTAACACAAATGTGATTTTGAAGAAACAGACTTGTGGGAAGGGAGGAGAAGGGCTTGCTGCAGTCTGCTGGACACATTTAAATATTGCCCTTCCAAACAGAGAGTTCCTTCCTTCAATGCTGCTTGTCAGCCACCGCATTTTCCTCAGGAGGTGATCAGTTTAACCTTACCAGTCTCTCTTAAATTATTTCATGAGATCTTCAAGCCTGCTAGCACAGAGTTCTCGGTCAGCATTCTCAGCTCACCCAGGACATCCTGCCAGCACCCGGAGACACAGGCAGCTACGGGGCACTGCTGCTGAATGCCAGGGCACTCACAGTTTGCTCAAAAACCTTCAGTAAAATAAAGAGAAAACTCAATGCTAATGTTGATCGTTAACAGAACCAACCAAACAAGAACAGGAACACACCCAGAAAGCGAAACTTCTGGCAAAGGAAACTGGCAGGAGTTTTTATTGCACTTATAAATGATGCAGCCAGGTCATTTTTCAGCTGCCCTGATGAAAGGCAGGAGAAGAGAGACATGAAACAACTCACAATTCAGGATCATATCAAGCAGGCAAGAGCTTCTCAAATGCTTCCAGGAGTGCAAGAAGTGAAAAATGCTTTCATATCAAACTTCAAAACTGAGGGGAAAGGACTGTTTCTGCAGTCTGGAGAAAACAATCTGGAAACCTGAGGCTCGACTCCAGACGAGGGGAACATCAAGAGGCAAGGTTTACTCACAAAAGAGCAACCCAATTATACAGTGAAGTGTCTCTTGACACTCATGATCAAACAATCATTCTTCTGGGCCAGCTAAGGTTTTTTTCTACAGAAGGAAAGCATACAGGCAGCTAATTGGGACCAGGCTCTGAAGCTCAACTTGTTCATTCTCTCCCAAGTTTATGAAACAGGCCTTTTTTCCCCCTGCCCTCTACACACCTAAAACAGCTCTGGAGGTGTCCACATGTGACATGAGGTCGGCTAAAGGTGACCCAACACCACTCACATGTCCACAACCATTTACAACCACACTACAGCTGCAGCAGCAGGACAGAGAGCCGACAAAGGCAGCAAAGCCAGAAAAAACCCTAGCAACTCTTTGCCAGAGGAACCTCCAGCTCCCTCACTACAGGCATCCCCAGACAGTTCTCCAAGCACCAGTGCTCAAGAAGAAAGGGTAACACCCAGCACTCAAGAGACAGGGACAATCAGCTACATGTTAAACTCTGGTGGGCAGATCAACCTGGAAAAAAAAAAAAAAAAAAAGACTGATCACACCACTTTTCTTGATAATCCGGAGACAAACTGACACCACTAGTGAAATTTTATCTAGGAGATACTTAGATCCTTTCCACAACAAAGTTAAAAAAACTAGGACTGTGGAGAAGAACAAAACAAAACAAAAAAAACCCTCCACCAAACAAATTAAAAAAAAAAAAGGGGGGGGGGGAAAAAAACCCAAACANNNNGGGGGGGGGGAAAATACCCACACACCAAAGCCCATATATAATATCCCCCTCCAAACAAAAGAAATCCCACAAACAAACAGACTTATTTATGTTGTTTGTTTGCACCAGGTGTGTGAGACGGGAACTTAAACTATGCTTTAGGAGCACAATGCATAGATAAAACATCCCTAACAGTTCTGCTACATCAAAGAATATGAAGTTACTCCTACAGCAATCTGGACAGCATTTTTAAAGTCTATGCATCCCCATTACTGGATTCATCCAATGGATCCAACGATGACTCCATCAAGACAAATCAACATCTCATTTTAAAGACTATTTCACCTTACTGTCTTAACTTTCTGAAGTAAAGCCTGATTCTAATAAGTGATGAGATGACCAATTACAAAATCCAACCTGATAGCAATCAACACTAATGGATGTATTCATGTCCTAGGAAAGAAACTGTATGGCAGTGTAGGACCCTGCAGTGTCTGAAGATTGTGTCAAGATACGTTTGAAATTAAGTTTCCCCAATATTCAGATGGATTTTCCAATATTCTTTTGACATACATCTTTTAGGGATCTTGGAAGTCTTAAGGGTACAGAGACTTATCTTAATATTTTCTGTCAGACAATGAAGTACATACAACACAAATGTACCTAGAAGTAGTTGGGCAACCAGTTAGTTCTAAGAAACTGAAGAGGGGTAAAAAGCCACACAGACCTACAGCAGATTAATAGGGCCTCTCTTATGTACCTTACCCAGGAGCTGTAGCCTTCAGGGGAGGGGAAGACAATGCTTCCTGACCTAGAAAACACTTTCATGGCCTCTTGCACTACAGCATACCAACTTAGCTTCTTTAACTTCAAGGACTGGAAATATTTTCTCTGCAGAAAGGCCTTCTGATGTCATTAACAAGTCTTGCCTCAAAGCACTGGAGTGCAGATCGCCTACTGGACCCTATCTGCCAAAGAGATACAGTTTTGAAGCCAGGATACAATCAGACTTAACTTTGCAGTCTTTTCATTTTTTTCCTATAAGCACTGATACAGAGGCTGACTTTGATGAGCAACACACATTTTAGCACAGGAAAACCAGCCACTTTCCTAAGAAGAGCAAGCACCTTAGACAGCATTGCTGTAAGTGTCCTACGAGCAGCATTTGGTCACAGTAATTTTGTCTGCTGAGAACAGTAGGGCAGAGTCTGATCTGATGGTAGAACTTGAAGATAAAGTTTTAAGGACACCCCCTAAACTTATTTGGTTTTTTGAAAGAATAAACCACATCTTATATACAGAGCAAGACAGTGCAAGGCTGTTAAGAGCGGGACATCGTGAACTCAAAGAAAAACAAAACAAACCCAAAGTGACGTGAAGATGGTCTTCTGCTGAGTGCTCTCTGCCCTGGTTTTCACATGAACGTTAATTAACAGGTCAAATAAAATGTCATCAGTTGAGTGGTAGTAACTATTTACTTTATGTGGATAATGTGGTACCACATTTCTACTTAATAAATATATTCCCAACCTTGCACAGATATGTCCTTAACTTTAAGCTGTCCAAACACCGCATGCCCCTTGGACCAGCTCATATCTTACTACCAGAGAGCACACACTATGCAAAGCTCAGACTACAGTCTCCTCAGAGCCCCTTGTTTCTAAATTAATGCAAACACCTCTCTTAACCTTTGTGATTGAATTATTTAAAATCACAAACTACCATTATTTAGCATTTTAGAAATATATGCAACCATGAAGCTAAAGGAAAAAAAACGAAACACCAAAACAAACAACCCAAACACTCCCCAAAGATTTATCAAAGTATATAATATAGCTAGAAATAAACCCCTATTGCTTCATATGCTTTAAACTGGCAGATACAGTAGATAATGAATACTGACAAGCACGCTTATACTGCAGGTATCTGCCAATGTACTGAATTTAAACCATATACAGAAATCATGTCTGAGTATAGCTGAGATATAAAAGCTAAGCACAGAAAAAGAATGAATGTAAAAAAATTACATAAGTTACATAAGTCAGCACAGGAAATGAAAGGAAAAACATCACAGGATGAAAATACTAAACCAAATAAACGCTGCATTAAAGTTTGTTAAAGTCACAGACTCATAGAATCGTTAGGGTGGGAAGGGACTTTAAAGATACCTAGTTCCAACCACCCTGCCGTGGGGAGGGAAACTTTCCTCTAGACCAGGTTACTCAAAGCTTTGTCTAACTTAGCCTTGAACACCTCAAGGGAAGGGGGCATCCACGATTTCCCTGGGCAACCTGTTTCAGTGTCTCACCACCCTTACTGTAAAGAATTTCTTCCCAATACCCAGTCGAAAATGAAATAAGAAAATGGGAAAGAAATAGCATCCGTGCACACAGATATATATGGATACAGCTTAAGAATACAAGTCAAAGAATCTACTGTTAAAGGGCTGAACAAAAAAGCATTATCAAATGAACTGTGTCATTAAAGCAAGCAGACAATTCAACAGTTAAGAACAAGAATTTGAAAAGTATTACTTTCTCCCCTTGAGACGCTGACATTTACTGAGTATGGAAGACCAATACCCTGTGATCAAAGTCAGGCAATTCCAGACTTCTTGATCCAGATAGTGTGGCAAAGCAAAATAACCAGTAGCATGATCTCCAGACCATCATTATCAGTGGCTGTTCTTGGTTCTGTCCTGAGCTGGATATCAAAGCATTTTGAATAACACTAGTGCAACGTGTCTTACAGTCTGGAAACCCTCAGCAGAGGTGGCTTCCCTGAACAAATGCTGTTTCATGTTAACATAAGAATTAATCTGATGTGGCCTTGAAGAAGGGAAAGTAATGAAATCAAAGTCATGGAAACCTGAGGGCGATATCAGCAGGTGGCAGGGACTATCAATCTCACTACTAGGAACTGGGAACCCACCCTCAAAACCTTAAAAAAAGAGACGCCTCCTCATGCAGATTTCAAATGGCCATCTCTGAATCATTCAAAATCTTAGCATGGCTCAGACAGTAATGTTATGTTCTCTCTTTCATCATCAGCCTGCCAAGGGTCACCCTCCCACTTAGTGCTAAGATGCTCTTTGTTTCTTAATAGATGAGAAAAGTCACAGCACTGTAGGTGAGATGATCAGGTATTATCTATCCCCTTAGGCAATGCTGCAACCCCTAAACTACAAGTTCAATGGGAACTCTGTAGGGTTTCTCTTTCATTTACCAAACCAACTAGAACTCTTCTTGTCCCAGGGGATGAGAGCTATGGTGTTAAATATCTTTTGCATTTCACCAAGCAGCTAACAAAGAATCTATTCATTTCCTGCTGTCTTCCTACCACCCAACAGCTGACCTGAAACCAGGCACAGCTTTCTACCCTTCCTCAAAAATGATGTGGACATAAACTTAACTTCAATGTATAATAACTGCACTAGCTGCCAATAGACTTGACAATCTTCCAGCTTGCTGCTTCTTGTTTGTCACCCACTGAGCTAGACTCAAATATCTTAAATCAAGTCAAGACAATTTAAGAAAATGGCTTCTGCACAAATAGTATTTTGCTTATCATCATTTCACTCTATTAGTCAAGTGTTACATTTAACTCAGCTTTTTCAGTTTAGTAATTACCACGTGAAGGGAATGAAAATGAACAGATGGATACAGGAGCCCAGTTTACCTCTTCTATGCTACTCCAGAAGGCTTGACACTACTGGCTTCAAAAATAGTTGTACTTAACAAAATTACTACAGACCACCAGGAAACTGAGTTCATGACCAATGATAACAAAATTTCTTCATAATACTAAATCACTAAGTTTTACAATAGGTCACACGCATAAAGTAGTAACAACAATAAGTATACAGAAACTTCAGTTTTAATAATTCTGCAATTACTGGATGAGTAAGAATAACTTTCTCAAAAGGACTTTTATTTTACTTTATCAGTCTACTTTATTCTATCGGTCTACTTTGCTTTGAACAAGTTGAGGGATTGGATTTCCTTCAGCCTGCCTTCACGAACACTGATGTAGGCACAAATTCTCTAATATTAATTATGTCTTCTATTGACCAATTCCAGCATCTATATTATATCAACTCTCATTGCTCCTACCAACTTTTTTGCATATAAGATTTCTCTGGACTATGCAGTAGATGGAGCAAGAGGTTCACTGTGAAATGTGTTTCTTTGTTTATGTGCATCTTGCGTCCATCATTTGCAATGAAACCTCTAAAAAGCAGCCTGCCTTGCTCATTTAATATCAGATTAAGAAAAGCAAATTTGAAAAGCTATTATATGTAGGTATGCTTGGTAAAGACTACTAAGAAACAGTATTAATAATATTTTCTGTACACATCCCATTGTATTGACCGATTACAATTGTTATTCCTTCTCGACTTTGATCTTCAAGAGAAAATACTATTTCAGCCCCATAACAAGCAATGATTTTTTTTTCTAAAACCATTGGTAAACAGCCCTTACTATAATAATTGCAGAGGAAAGAAAATCTGATTACAGTTGGAGGAAAAATACAAAATAAAACCCCAAATGCCTTAAAAGAATTCTATTACCTGCAATCAATAGTATCATCTGGAATAGAGATATAAGTAAATACATTACAAAGGTAATTAATTTGTGTAAAACAACCATATCCTCTGTAAGAATTCAATGTAGCACTTAACAGACCAAGTAATTTTTCAGGGCAAAAGTCAAGACTCTTCTTCAAGCGTGAGATTATCTGAATTTTTGAGCTATGCTTCTGCTTATTTTAAGTAATGACAGAAGCATCTAAGAATTAGAAAGATAAGTTATATACAACTAGAGCCAAGCATGCACTCTCAAAAGGAATTTCAGGTATTTACTGTTTAAGCACAAGTAATTGACACTGCTGCTACACCAACTGCAGTACAACCTACACTTCCTTAACTCTGCAATTCCTGCACACTAAGTTCCTCACTCCTAGAGTTTGGAGAAAATCTATGAAGATCACTACAAAATTCTATGTTCTTTTGAAGCAATCATTATAAAGCTTTGCTTACTCTTTGCTGGTATCCAAGAGAAGAAAGCACAGTAGCTTTGCTGGGGGCAAAGGAAATGCAGAATGAGGAAAATTTAGTCTAATTAGTAAGTAAAGATGTAACAACCCTTTTTGCTAGTAATTTCAGGAAAGACCTCCTAAAACAAACAAAGCATTTCTTCACTCCCTTTAGCTTTACAATTCAAATCATTCATATACTGAAACGATCCTTGGGACTCATACAAAAGGATATTACTTGAAGGATAAACAGGAGCTACAACTACATAGCTTTAGTAAAGCTTTGTATTGGTTTTGTTTATGTCATTAAATGAGCAAAACTGGAAATGATCCCAGAAAGAGTGAGAAGCATAAGGAAGCTGGCAACAAGTACGCAGGCTCAAGCACAAAAACAAAATGTGATGGAAAAATAGATGGGGAGGAAGAATGTGACAAAATAGGAAATTACAGGTATTAAATGGCCAGCTACTTAATGTGGGTAATGGAATCCCAGAAAGATTAACATTGGGAAGCACGGAAGGATAAAGCTGCTGTGATGGCAGGTTACAAACTATTACCAGGTTCAAAATTAAATTGGTCAAATACATGAGGGACTAAATAAGAACAAGGGTCTATTTGGTAATCACATAAGATTATTGCATAGATGATGTGATATTAATGTGCTAACATCTGCAATCTTAAAAAGCCTTTTCCCTGATGAAAAAGGAGGCTGTTTGAAGACAAGTAAAGGACATTTCATTTTTCGGTTACTTTCTTAAATATTGGGTTAAGATGGAAGACAACCATCAGTGGGGAAAGGAAGAAGCCAGGAGGAAAGCTTCCCACATTGCTGAAAATAGTGCCCCAATCACAGTGACTAAGGCTGTGCCTTCCCTTACAAGAAGATGTGTGTTTTACAGCATCATGAGTAAGGCGTGGGTTCTCCTACAGAAGCACAGCAGAGGCACTACAGGTTTTACCACCAGGTTAGCCTTGGGCAGGTGCCTCTACAGCAAGCCCTGCTAGAGTCTAATCTATCCAAATCTAATCTATTTTCTCCAACCACATCTGTCTAATGAAGGATATCACTTCTCTCTAACAACCTTGCCTAATTTTGGCTTTGCTTGAGATTTTAAAAGTTATCATGTGCTACTATTACTTTATAATACAAAACCAATTAGACATTGTCACCAGTAATATTATCATTATCTGCTCTTGCAAAAGACTGCCATGGGCTATCCAGTAACTCTCTATGTTCAGCTATGCAAACGCTGATGCACTACACAAGTGCTTTCATCAGAGGTGAAATAAAGTTTTGTCCTGCTATTCAAGCTATCCGTATCACAGATATGTATGTTTAAAATGCACTTCTGCAGAACAACTAAATGAACCTCCTTATGCTTATGTTTAAATACATTCTAAATGCAGGTATCCTTCTCTGGTTTGGTTAACATTTTTGTACTTTCGTGAATTCTACAGGCCACATATTTAAACGAGGATTGCTATTCTACTTATTGTCACCACACCACTAGGGTCATGGCGAACAAGGCAGACACTGATCTGAAGTCACAAAGGTGTCTCATTCTCTCCTCAGTATAACTCAACTATGTGTATCAGTCCCTACCTGAGAAACCTATCAGGCTATTTTATTCACTGAACAATTGAACAATTCGAAGAATGCTCACCAGGCTGGTTTTTGTTTGTTTATTTCACCCCCAACTGCTTCTTTAGATTTGCTATCCAGCTTGGAGATCAAAATAATTAAACTGGCTGAAGCAGGCTATTACCAAGAGTCTGTTACATGATCAAGTGTACAGAAATATAATTTTCCCCCTTTTTCCCCCACAAACGCATGGTATTACAGTGTAAGGAATGTAGGTTTCTATAACATGCCCTACATTTTTATAAAACATCGTGAACTTGAAACAGTTTGCACACAAAGGGCCAGCAGTGGCTGGTACTAAGCACTTCAACAACTCAGCAGGAGTCTTTACAAAAGTCATCTTGATCATAAGCCGTGCTAACCAAACAAGCGGAGTGCAGGCCACTTCCCTCTCACACCCATTGCTTACAACTAAGGTGTCACACAAGCAGGACAAAGGATTACTTTTTACTGGATCCACATACAAGGAAATACAAGAAATTGAATCCATACAAATAAGGCACTCATTTCAGCAGGAAAAAAATTGCTTTTCCCAGTGATTTCACTAATGCACACCGACTGTCCATCAGCTGTCCTGCTAGGATGCAGAATCTTAAATTCTGCTTTGATGCACAGAAGCCCTACGCTTTTGGGTTTTACATAAATACATTTTATTGATCAATCATTACAGCCTAAGCTGTGGCACTCCTCCACCAGCACGCTCGGTTCACTGCTTTAAAGGTTAATTGTAGCCCAGCTGACTAACTGTGCAGATGCCTTACTATGACCGTGAACATATGTCTCTCAGTCTAAGTTGGTGTTTTCTCAAAGAAATCCCTGACAAAACACTCATTTACACACAAATCACCCAACCAAACAAAAACAGCACACCACTAAAAAACAACCAAAGAGCCTAACCTTTTTTTCGACTGCCATCACAGTGCAAAAAGAAGCAGGATTATAGCAAGCAGTGCTTTCCAATGCTTCTGCCTTAAACCATTTTACTACAATTACAGCACGTTTGGTNAAAAAAAAAAAAAGATGAAGCAAGCACAGAGAAACCTGCCTTAAGAACAAGGACCCTTTATCCTTTTGGAAATTTTTAATCTTAGATGCACTAGGATGCTCAAAACTATCTAAGTTGCATCATCACATGTCACATACAGCCATGCAGTCTTTAAACTGATCTTGAGGTATCATTAATCCTTTGGGTTTACTATTTTACTAAGTTATTCATAGGAAAAAAAAACCAAAAAACAAATTTCACTCTGATGAAACCATCCCAATTTAAGGCTCAGTTTAACACTTGAGGAAGATGCATTAAAAAAAAGGAGAAAAATTGTTAAACTAAAATGTAAAAAAAGAGAGAAAAATGTAAAGGATCAAACAGGCTTAGTAGCTGGTGTAGAGAAAGTTTATTACTGAAACTCAGATCTAGTTGCATTATATTCATTACAATGAATAGCTGTATATGTTTTGATGGAATTTTCCTGCTTCCACAGCTGTTTTCAGAAATATTCAGCTGAGGAGAACATTTCTTCTTAATTTATTAATACATAGAGGGGAATAAACACTGGAGAAAAAAAACCCCATAAAAATGTGTTTAACTCTGAAATTGCAGAAAGAAACTAAACACAAAACCACAAAATGCAAGCATTGTGTTTCCAATAACAACAGCAAAAAAGAATAGATTGTGTCATGACCACAACACAAATAAGCAAAGTTTGAAGTATGTCACTGTCTGCAGCAACTTACAAGTAGTGTATTGAACCTGAAAGGGAGGACAGAGCATAGAAAGAGAGTTGAAGCTACTGGATGACTATCTTCAGAAACATTAAAAATGAGAAAATGTTTTCTGTTTATCATAACATATCAAAATATTTGCTCAAACTCTTCGAGTTACTAGTAGGCCAACTTTTAAGGAATCTGTCTTAGATTTTTAGCACCACATTTATAATCAAATTGTTTCTCTTTTTTGCAACATAGCTCCTCGCTGCATCTGCTCTACTGGAAAACAACATTTAAAGTTCTCTGCCAAGTATCAGTTAGGTCCACAGTAAATTCCGAGAAGAACTAAAAACACCCTGCAAGTGCAGTTACAAATCACTGATTGAGAACATAATTTTACAGAAATCACTATCTGCACTTCAAATGAAAATGAAATTACTATTTTTCTGTGTTTACACTACTGACATCAATTAGAAGCTAGCAGGAGCTCTCTGCTGAACAGTAGCAATTGTGATAGTAGAAAACTTACCACATTTATAACAGAAGCATTATTTGCCAAATACAACTGAGAGCCATGAAGAAAAAAAAACAAACCATCTTGCCTTTACTGATGATTAAAAGATTTTAAGTGCAGAGTTAGAAAATTTTTAAAGCCATATTAAAATAAACAGTAGGGCCATGTGATCAGAGAAATAAGATAGTAGTGACCCTGCTTATAAAAAGGCTTCATCGAACATAATTTCCTTGTTCTAGTTGAGCAGTTAACTCCACTGACCATGCAAGCAGTTTTCAGAATGCAAATCACAATCTGGATTTATGTTTACCTATGAACTTCAAAACCACCATGAATTATGAAATGAAACAAGCACTATGATCAAACTGCATTAACTCTTTCTGAACCTTAATACTACACGCTTTTACAATGCTCAGAAAGAACACTGGAGTATGAAGCTATTTTCACTTGTTTGTTCCAAAATATTTCTCTTTACAGAAGGAAAATGAAACTAAACATTTGCATCACTTGTACCATAGCTCAATGATTCACATGGAAGGTGAACTTCAAAATGGATAGCACACTTCCTAACAAAATGAACCTTGCTCTCTCTGTGGATAACGCTCTAGCTAAACGTGTTTCTCTCCACAACATAGAAACTTGCTCAAGACCTGAATCAAAATAACAGGACGACAAAAAAAAAAAAATATTCAAAATAGGATTAGGAGAACATACCCTGTTCTTACCATTCAAGCAAACATACAACCTCATGGTGTATTTACAGTCAATGAAAATAATCCTACAAGGAAAAAAACACAGGCATTCTCCACTTTGCTAAAGCCCATCTCTTGTGGATAAGAAAGATACAGCTGTACTCTTGAACCCATAAGGCTCTGAAACTAGGCCATTCTTCTGCTTAAGGCACTGAACTAAAGAATTCTTGTCAGATACTTTCTCCCACGCCCCCTCTGTCCAAATCAAAACCATGTGTTCTTATAGTGCAAAAGCAAACACAGAAGAAAAAAACCCCAAAACAACAACAAAAAACCCCCACAAACCAACCAAAACACACCAGAAAATAGTTAAACCATGTTTAATTTCTATTATTACCCCAGTCTGACCACTCCATTCTAGCCTTTATCTTTTGCCCTGGTCAACTTTTTTTTTTGCTTTAAAATGCAGCTATCTAGTGGCTTCTCCTAACAAAGTCATCCTTAACCACACCCACTTTAGCTGGCATCTGAGACATCACTCTTCCCTCACTAGCCTGCAAATGGGTGTGCACGTGTCAAAATTATAATTATTTGTATGATAATGAAGAAAATCACATGATCATAGGTCACTGTACTACCCCTCCTTAAAACTCCCTCTGCCATGACATCTCTTCATCATTCTTACACAGCACTGACTAGGTAAGACGAACCACATTCCTTCTTGACTCTGGCCAGTGCTGTCATCCATCACTGAGGCCTTGTTTTTAACTTCTGCTGTACGTATTCAAGAACCTCTGCAGCAGAACTAACCACCTTTTACCACTTTGAGAAGCAGAGAGGTGCGATTCTCTGAAAATTAGCTATATGGGTGACACCAAAACACAAATAAGCAGTAACACCCTCACAAATAAAACTCATACCTTCAAAAGATTACATGTACCATGCAGAAGGAAAAAAAAAAAAAAGCCAGAGTAAAAGATTCTCATGTCAGAAAAAGCAATTCTCACTTTTATTAATTTTACTAAAGCATGTAGCCAATTGCTGAACCCCAGTGTTTTGTTTCACAGAGTGCCCAAAAAACATTTGGGATTATGTGTTACTGATAATGCCAACTCAATGAAAACAGAAGAGCTAGTCTAGCTCAAAGCATTTGAACCATATCCCTCTCTCCTCTTCCATCCTCTGCAGAGAAGGGAAGCTCAGTTCACCCTGCTAACCCCAGCTACAAAGTGTTTCATGGCACTGGATCATCACCTACAACAGCCTACCTAAAACCTATCAAGAGGAAGCTCTAGCTACATGTATAAAATCAAAACACAGGAAAAAAAATAATTTTGAATACTAGTCTCAATCCTCCATAGAAAAATTAAATTGAGTAACGGAATTTCCCTAAGTTTCCCAATAAATTATTTGATAGGAGTGTTTGACAATCATACTCTATTTTGTTTCTTTAAACATAGCTTTCATGAAAAAGAAATACCATTTACAATGCAAAATATTTGGGGACATATGCTACAAAAGTTAAACATAGTACCGGGAGATGTATAAAATAGCAAAAAGGAGGAAAAAAAAAAAAGGTGTGTGTGAATGTCTGTAAGGCAGACCTATCAGTTACACACATAGTGATCATTTCACAACCACTGTTTCCCTCCACCTGTTGTTTGTCCATTGTGGACAATTCCAGTACCTTTCACTCCAGCTTTCTGATAAGACTTTATCAAGTTATCTGTTGCATGATCTTATCCCTTCTAGGCTATTTTCAAAGAGTGCTGTGGGATAGGTGGCACAAAGGATTATGGAAATACCCATTCTTTCCACACATCCCACCAAGAATCACCATTCCCAAGGAATGCATATTCTTACAATAGATGCTATGTGCAATTATTACAATTAATTTTTTAAAAACACATGGCAGAACGAAAGCTTGCATACTCAGAAAAACATACGTAGAAATTGTACTTATTTTCTATTTTAAAGAGCACTGAAAGCAGCTGCCAAGAAATGGGGGTGGCAGTGCAGGGTAGCTGCCCATGATTTCATGCAACTGCCTCAGACCATGTGCAAAGCACAGCT
Source organism: Psilopogon haemacephalus (assembly GCA_013396835.1). Taxonomy (NCBI): domain Eukaryota; kingdom Metazoa; phylum Chordata; class Aves; order Piciformes; family Megalaimidae; genus Psilopogon; species Psilopogon haemacephalus. The sequence continues at coordinate 1,312,195 of VWZI01023910.1, read as the reverse complement.
GGACAAGGACGAAGGTTTGTACTCAGAACCATCAATCAGCTCTCTTTGGGATACAGAGCTACAGTCTCTCCCTTCAGGAGTCGCACAATGGAGCAACTTTACTGAGATGGCCACGTGAATGAGAAGGAAGAAAAGAGTGCTCTCCTGAAGATCATCACTAGCTGAAAAATTTAGGAGAGCTTCACTGATAGACATACTCAGAAACTGCAAAAAAGGATTTATTTACCAGGTCAAAACCACTTATGCTGGCTCCGTAAAATTCCTTACTCTTTCCAGTAACTTCTACTTTTAGTTGCAACTTCTTACCACCTCAGTTACCCAGCGCTTACTAGCTAAACTTCGTGCATCAAGACCCATCAGCATAAATGCTTTCCCAGTCCATTAGTGTTTATTAGCAGGAGGAAGCACATTAAAAGTAAATTAAGAGTCCAGCCTCACCCTGACAAAGTCCATTTTAAATGAAGGAATGCTGCTGTTTGGGAGGTCAGCAACGGACCACCTCCTCTGCTATCTCGCATTTGCCACTCTAACAGGTCTTACATAAGCGAGACCATGGGTGGCAAAGAGGACCTCCCAAGGCTCCCTGATGGGCAGAAGCAACAACCTCCTCGAGATTGCTGCTGCAAAACCCAGCAGACACCATTCTAATGGCAACACTAGAATTATTGTGTGCAATTTAGGAACTTACTACTGAGTGGCTCTTCACTGTTTATCTGGCTGGAGGACTATATTCATTAGTATCAGGTTACAGACCAAGATCTTAAGAAGCAAATGTGCAATTTAGAGTATTCTGATATCCCATACAAACCTAGATTTTATAGATACCAAACACACTCACTCAAATAATTTTTTAAAAAATCCTTAATTATCTTTAGGTGTCAAAATACAGCATTCAGAGTACCGTGGTATTTTCTAAATGAGATACTAACACTTTAATTGAAGATTTCATTCCATACAAGTTGACAATGTCAGAGAATATTTCCATTTGCCCTGTGCAAATGTACTTCGCAAGTCTATGTACTCTATTACTGGATAGATGCATAATTATTTCTTATCCCATCCAGTCTTCTCTCTCATCTACATTCCTATATATACGTTTGGAATGGAGACTCCCGAGTAGCAGGTATCACTCAAACCTGGACTTTGTCTTTTAATTAAATCTAGACTTTCATTTTCATCTCGAGGACTTGCTTTTGTTCTGACTCTAATAAAAGGACTCATCAGTCTATGAAGAAGAATAAGGACAGATCAAACATGTCTATTTGCTTTAAGCTTTAACTAGTAACCAGGCTAATATTACCATGTCAATTAAATTTTCACTGAGTGACTGATACTAATAGCTCATTGTAATATCTACGGGTTTACTTCTTTAACTATATTATTTCATTTCTGTCACCTTTGTCTTCCAAATCTCCTTCTCATATTCACTTTTCATTTCACAGAATTCAGCAATCTAGTCAGGAGACACTGCTGCTTTGGCTTGTAGAGTAACAAACATTATGAGCTCCTACTGTTGGCCAGAACTTCAATAAATTAATGCAGTACAAACAAGAACCTTCTTCAACCCATTTTCATCCCCCAGGCCATCTTCCTTCATTTCTTACTGACCGCTCTCCACCCAAGTAGAAGCTGTGTGCAACTGCATGCATTAAATTTCATGAAACTCCTTTTTTTTTTTTTTTCTGTCCTACACCTTCTTCTATCTTCCCAAAGTCAACTAACAATACCTGGCACACATTCCAGTGTATCTCACCTAAGACAGAAAGTTCACAGCTCTCTACCTACCGTCTATTGAAATAACCCCACCAAAGAACAGGACCAGGCATGGTCTAGGATTTGACAATTGCTCAGAGATAACCAGTCTTGGTTACAACAGATGGTATCTCCTGCAACGAGACCACCAAAACGAAGAACAACATTATGCCTCTACTCCATCGAGTCCGAGTAGAGCAGAGGAAGAGTGCAGAGATATTAAAACAGACCACAAAGGAAAATACAATCAACTTGGGAGGTACCAAGGAAAAGACGACAGTCTCTATCAGACACAGAACAAAGCAAAACAGAGGAAGGAATACAGTAATGGCAACGCAGGGCACCACCTTCGAGGTACAAACCAAACAAAGAACAAGTAAGGCTGAAGCCCAGAAGGCGAGACAGGGCCGAGTGCCAGGCAGTCAGAAAGCCCACGAGTGGGCGCCCCCATTCCGGCAGAGGGGTCCCCGGCGTGGAGGACGCCTGAAGGCAAGGCAGTCCGGCCTGCAACCCGCGGGAACGGGAGGCCTCTCCCCGGCAGGGGCCCGAAGCCAACTGCCTGTGTGCGCCGACAGCAGCCGGCTCCAGCCAAGTACATATAAGGGCAGCCCGGCCCAGCAACGCGCGGAAGGGGTTGCCCAGCCGCCGTACGGAGCAGCAGCCACCGCCGGCCCCGCGGGAGGCCCGGAGCCGCGGGCGGGCTGCGAGTACGTGGAACCCAGCGCGCCGGACCCGCCCCAGCAGCGCCGCATGGAGGAGCCTGAGGCGCGGGCAGAAGGCGGTGCAAGTCCGAGAGCGGGGAGCTACCGGCCCGCCGGG